>JAJJMB010001160.1:3532674-3558728 GCA_023531105.1 Papaver atlanticum | reverse complement strand
CATAAATCCTTTACTGTTGAAACCAAATTTCCCGCCAATATTCTTTTTTTTTAAATAAAGAAGTAGGTGGTGCCCATATCCAAATTGCAAGTGCCTTTATCAGATCGGCTTCCTTGGGGGCGCCCTTATCCATTTTGAGGGTGCCTTTAGTAATTTTGCTGGGGGTGTAAAACACCACTTTTTCGGGGTTCCTCCGGTGTATTTATGGGGTGCCTTTAGTACTTTATCCTGGGGTGTAAAACACCACTTTTCGAGCCAATTTCGCCGTAAGAGCTTATTTCTCTAAAAATACCTACAAAGACATAAAATAACAAAATAAATACAAAATCGAACACTAACAATATATACAATTGAGACATATTAGACACAATAATGCGTCTATCACCCTGCTTCTACGACCGTCTGGTCATGCACGTGAATCCCAAGACAGAAATCACTATCTTGAGTTGCTTCTTCGATTTAAAGTCTTAAGCACTCAACTCTTTTTGATCGTCTTCCAAATAGTAAAGGAACAAAGTTGTTTGGTAACTACTCCAATAATATTTTAATAAAAGGATTCGTTGAGTTTTTGACAAAGGCTCTTTCGTTTAAATTAGTAAACTCCTTTGTTGGGTAAGATCAATCCAAATCAGTAACTTAGATTCGGATTCACAACTATCAGATTCAGATATTGAAGAATACCACCAAATGATTGTTGCCGATTTAAACGACTATATGATCAAATCTATCAAATATAAATTGGATCTAAGTCGGATCCCAGCTGATCAAGATGTGTGCACAAATCATGAGATACGAAAACCAATAAGAAAAATCTTCTTGTCTTCAAATCTTCAATTTCCTTCAATTGTACCTGCACACCACAAACTTGAATCCACTTATGATCGATTGCACAAAGAACGAAGTCTGTTAACAATGGATGATCACAAGTTGTCTTTAGATCTAAAAACAGTTTTAAAGATCCCGTCAATACTTTGATCTAGTTTGAGTGACCCTTATTTGATAAGATAAGGTTCTCAAGAAAAGTCAAACTAGGTGCAATCAAAGTTTTAACAACCGTTAGTCAATCAAATAAATAATCGAAAAATAAAATAACAGTGCAATTATCTAGTTTCCCACCAACAGTACTTGTAGAGCTTCTTTATTCCACGGAAGTCTTTAAACGAGCGGTCGTAAGAGATTTCGCCTAATTAAGGTACTTTCCTCTCCGGATATACGACTCTCCTCCAGAAACAACACAAATGAAGTTTACCTGGCTCTTAGGATAGTTTGCAAGAAATGCGAACTCAACTATTTATAGACCAAGGTTGTTTGGACAACAAGGAAATTCCAAAACCGAAAACATTCTCAAGATATGGAATAAGTACCTAATTTTGGTTTTCATATTTCCAACTAATATCGAACCTGTAATTCCAAAATATCTAATTAGAAAATATCTAATATTAGTTTAACACTTAACTAATATAACTTTCCAAGAGATGTTTTTGATTTGCTGGAAAATCAAAAACATATAATCGAAAATCTTAATTAAAAGATTCTCAATATTTCCGATTGGGATCACCTTGAGTATCAAGGAATATCTTTGAACAATAAAAAATAAGAATTATATTCATGTTCAAATGTTGACATCAGGAACTTATAGATTTAGCAAACCCTAATTCCAAACTCACACAAAACCGTAAAGTAATATTTGAATATAGAGGGTCGGTTTTGCTTTTGGGACCGGTTCTATCATGACTCCTAACATAGGTTAAGATTGGTTCTACTAAGTCTCCAAATATAGGTAGGGATCGGTTCCACCATGACTCCCAACAATATTTAGGATCGGTTTTACCATAACTCTCAATATAGGAATGGTTCTGTTCTACCAAGACTCCCAACAAAAGTTAAGTTCGGTTATACCGTATATCCCAAACTAGGTAAAGATCGGTTCTACCAAGACTCTTAACATAAGTTAAGATCAATTCTACCAAAGTTCTTACCTAGATTCGAATTGGTCATCTAATAAATCTTTAATGAAAAATGGACCAAAATGCCTATTGATTTCTTTTCGATTACGAAAAAAGTTTCATATATGTACTTCCTTTAAACACATGTATCAATTACATAGTTTCCTAGGATGAAATTACACCTATATCCAATACACAATCAAGTAACGAGTTACATAGATTATGTCGACGTCGCATTTACGAAGTTAAAAAGATAAACGTTATACTTCGTAATAAAATATTCTTCTTTGACACTTCGATCATAATAAAATGACCAAGTCTAATACTAGAGTATTAAATATAACCTCGCATGTTCCGTTTTCAATCTTAAACGATTTGAAAGCAACGATAGAAATGGAAACAAGTCAAGTCAGTTTCACTAACCATAAGTGGAAGGACGATGTCTTCATTGTAGTTGATACGTATTCACGATCTCCAGGTCTCCAAGGTAATACTTGTATGTCTTAACATTCCTAGACTTTTTTTGTCTAACCTAAACGAAGTTGACTTTAGTACATTTAATCAAGCGGCTCTAATTGGGTTTTGATACTAAAATATGACAACCAAACTTGACATACCAACGCTTGGTGGGTTTAACCGAGCAATGCTCTAACAATGATATAGAGTTGTTAGAAGCTAATTAGCAAGTATCCGACAGATCACCATACACTTCATCTTCCTCAACACCAAATTCTCCACCATTTTCACCAAGTCCATCAAATCCCTTTTCTTCACCAGATACCACAGCAAACCCAAATTCCAACTTAATTATCAGTGATGGTACTAAGATAAAATTACCAGGGAGAAACCAAGCAAGATTTGGGTGAAAAATAAGCCCAAGAATTAAGCTCTAGAGGTTTTAACATGGGGGAGTTTACGAAACATCAGAAGACCGTCGAGAAGCAAAGAGAGGTTGACCGGAAATTTCAATTTAGGGTTATGAAAAAACGTCGACTCTCTCAAGACAAATTTGTCTATGACTATGAAAAGCATAAGTTCTTAATACGGACACTTCAATAATGAACAACGAACAAAAACATGATAGAAACTGGCTTTTGATAAGCTACAAATAGAGATAAAACCACAATCGACATTTAACTACCCAACTGGTGACGATGATGATGACGACGGCGATAATAAATTCGATGAACTAAAACCTCTTTATTAGATAATTGATGTATTAAGTTGAATATTAAAATGTTGCTTCATTTACTTAATTTTAATTTGAAATGATAACTTCTTCTTAGTTTTACCTAATTATACTTAATTATAAAGCCACGTTAACACCATTACATCGTATTAAAATCCCATACGAGTCCTTGAAGATGTAAAAATGACCTTTGTATTCGAAATTCTTTCTTTTTCATCTTCGTCATTCCTCTCGAGATGACACAACAATTTCATCATAGGTTTCACCCCTAAGTCTATATCGACTTAAAACCCGAATTAAAGCTATAAATTCTTCAACTTTTTTTCTTATTGCAAAAAATTGACAGAATAATGTCGCACGATCCCGTTTGTGAAGGTTACCAGTGTCTTTGTAGAAGATTTCACGAACTTTACCCAAATAAATCTGAGTGAATAAACCATTTCGGCGTCGTTCTTCACCCCTCTTCGGATAGTATATTGCATAGTTTCTGCAAAGAGATAAATCTTCTTTTAGAGTAAAGTTAGGATTAGCCATATTTCTGGAGATTAGAGGGAGAGTAGATTTTTGTGTGCAGAAGGTGTGATTTTGAAATGGGGATGTGTGGGTATATATAAGAGATTTATTGAAAGTCATTGGGGAAAACTAATCGTTAGTAATAGAGCGTTTATCGCTCGATCAGCTAAATACCACTAAGTGACAATTGAATATTTTTATAAAACTTAATATTGAAAATTGCTAAGTGACAATTGAATATTTTTATGAAAAATAATATTGAATAACATCATAGTGTTGTTTAGTTCTCTATCTATTAGAGCACTGCTTGGTCGAACTCGCAAGCGTTGCTATCTCAAGCTTGTTTGTCAAGTTTAGTTGATCAAACCTATATACTTGATTTCTAGTCTACTTATAGCTATGTCTCGGATTAGGATAGAAGTGTGTAGTTGAGCTTTAGACTTCACGATGTTCACCAATTGAAGAAGAAGATCTACTGAAGATCTTGGAGGAACTTCATCAACAAAAGGTATGTGGAGACTAAAACTTATCTATCACTCAGAAGTCTATTCTATTCTATCTTCTAATGAGACTAAGTCGTACAACTATATAGACTTTTATTACTTTATACACATTTGATATTTCGAGCCGAGTTTATCTCGCCTATCTATTTCTCGAAATATGTGTTGGAAGCTTTTAGCTTTAGCTAAGTTCATCGTATTCTTGACGAGTTTAGTTGGAGACAATTTATTTGTTGGAAACTAAATATTAAGTCAAAAGATGATAATGTGAAAATTACCTTGAACATCTTATATGGTTTGTGTGAGACAATCATTTGATGTCAACTTGATAAGTTTCGTACTGATCAATTAATCACTTGAAAATTACTTGAAGCTAGTGGTATGTGTGAGATTACCATTGTTGTCTTCCAAGGATGTTTCAATGATTAAATGAGAGTTTTAGAACAACTATCATGTCTAGATATATTATAGGTTTATGCATTGTATACCAACTATGTAAGTCTAGTTCAGGTCCGTAACTATTGTTTGCGAACTGGTTTACCTGTGAAAGGGTCCGGAGCTTTTGTTCGCGTACCCTGTTTGCGAACTGACTAGACAAGGCCAAGTCCAGAGCCGGTGTTCGCGTATGCTGTTTGCGAACGGCTGGACAAAGCCAAAGTCCGGAACTCTTGTTCGCGTACTCAATTTGCGAACAGAGTGGTTAAGTTTTAAAATCGGTAAAGTGTAATTTTCATACTCATGAACTCAGGTTCGTTTGCGAACTAAAGTCCCTGGAACTTTAATGTATTAAGGTATGTAAACTAGTTTTACAAACCGTGGAATTATGTTCATGAATTGGTTCTTGTATAAATACTTTGTACAATTACAAACCAAAACAATTTTGTTTCAAATGGTTCATATACATATGCCTATAAGATGATGAACATTTGAACAACGCTCTTGAAACACATTTAGATTTGTTTGATTATCTAGCATGATTGATTGATCATCATATTTTGATCTAGAAGTGTTAGATGAATATGGCTAAGGTATAAGTGTTAATATGGCTAACTTAGGTTAACCATTATTGATCCAACAAGGTATACATGTTTGGGTACGGTTCATCAATATCTAAATATAGGTATATTTCATTTGTGTATATCAAGCCAATACCACCTAATGGTGGAGATTTATTGCTTAGTTTCTAAGCAGACTTAGCTTGAAACTTAAATTAGGAGTTCATCTAATGGTGAATATTGAATGGTTTGTTACTAAGCTATCTTAGCTTTGATTGTAAGCAAACCTGATTTGAAAGGCTATATAAGGGATAACTCTAGCATCTGGGAAACCTAATCCCTACACTTCTGTGTGTCCTAGTTTCAAACTAGAGTCGATTCTCCTTTAACCTAGGTTTTCCAATAACCATTATTAGGTTAACGACTTGAATACTTCATTTGGGATTCGTGAAGCCAGATCCAACTATTTTCTCTGTAGTTGCGTATTCTGATCTTACTTGTTCTATCGTATTGAGTTTTATCTTCTCTAAGATTTACTCGATATTTATCTCTTATAGGTAAGATGTAAAAAGTAATCACAACAGTTCTTCGTCTCAGACTCTTGTGATTCCGCAATAACTTTTTATGTTAATCAGTTGGGTTATTGTGCGGTGACTGATATTTCTAGGCTGCTCTTCGGGAGTATAAGTTCGGGGTATTAGTTGATTCCTTTTCACCTTGATCTTTGTATCAAAAGACGGAATAAAAAGAATAAAGGATAGACATATCTGTGGGAGACAGATTTGTTTATAAGTCTTTGACTTTGGGTCATAGAAACTCTTAGTTATGGGTGAGATCAGCTAAGGGAATCAAGTGCGCAGAGTCCTGATAGGATTCAAGAGGCGTAAGGAACGCGACGGTACCTTAATCGGTGTGAGACTTGGTTATGGCTCAACTACATTCCAGTCCGAAGTTAACTTGTATTAGGCTAGAGACTGTAGCGGCTTAATACAGTATGGTGTTCAAATCTGGACTAGGTTCCGGGGTTTTTCTGCATTTGTGGTTTCCTCGTTAACAAAATTTGTGGTGTTTGTGTTATTTTTTTCCCGCATTATATTTGTTTATATAATTGAAATATCACAAGTTGTGCGTAGATCAATCACAGTTGGTAAATCCGACCTTGTTTGTTGGATATAACTTGATTGACACTTGGGCATTGGTCTTTGGTACCGTCCAAGTTATTCTCACATCAATCAGGCTCACGGATTTATATCTGTTCGATTTGTTGATTGTATTTAGAAAAAGATTAAGCTCTTTGATATATTTCTTGATTGAGTCTCACTTTTAAGTTGGTGCTCTCAGAATTATATTGGAGTTTAGTCCATACAGATTGCCGAACGAATTATTGGGTTTGATTGTTATACTCCCTCTTTTTCACTATCTTCATCTGCCACATCATCAAGTTGTCACAATATCCGAACTTTTTTTTGTTCTGGCGTGATCCAAACAGATCCATATGAATTTGCATCTTTTCGTCAGAATATGTCACAAACTATGAAATTAAAAGTAAGTACACTGAGGATAAAATTTATATAAATATATATATATATATATATAAATGAATGAATTGATGAAGAAGCGGGCGTATACTATATATAGGATTGAAGTAAGGGGACAAACCCTTTAAAAAAATAACATTTAACGACATAATAGCGATCCAGCGATGGAATCTCCAACTCCAGGATCAACTCTCTATCACTGATAGTACCTTTTATATTGATCAATAGAGCGTATTTCTACACACTATTCTCATCTTAGCGCGACTAGTTTTCCAGGCCACCAGGTATAACTAATGGATTATTTTTTTTGCCATTGTGCATAGGAACCGGCCATCGGGCCTTTTTCAAAATGAGCTACTAAGGTACGATGGTCGACGATCACTAAGAAGTTTAATTGAGTCATGATTGTTGGCAAGAATCAATGTGGCCTCAAGGGAATTTTCTGTTTCCGATTCACCACTTGGGTCGCGTTGTTTGGCCACCGTCATCGTATCCTTAACGTTAAGTCAATTTTTCCAAGATTGCTAATAAGGGTACCTTTTTTTTTTGGGTACCCAATCACATATAAAACAAACCATCATTCCTTTGCCTTTGGAATGGTACACCCCTAAGTAAATTGATACCCCTATTAGCTGCCATGTATTTTTCATCACTCTTTTTTTTCTATTATATTTTCATAACTCTTTTCAGTTTTCACTTTCAAAATCCTAATTAGATTTGTTCCCGTGCTATGCACCGAGCATTTTCTTTTATTAAATTGGTGTGTGCGGGGCTTCCCACCTCCCCATGGCGATGCATTTTTGATTTGATGTGCAGAGGGCTTCGTCCCGCCTCATGGCGATGCATTTTTTATTTGGTCTGCGTGGGGCTTCGCCCCGCCCCATGGCGATGCATTTTTAATTTAGTGTGCGCGGGGCTTCTCCCCGCCCCGTGACGATGTATTTTTTATTTGGTGTCGCAGGGCAAATACATTAAATAAGTGGAAAATATGTACATATTTTATTTATTTTTTCCTTTTATTTTTGCAGAAAATATGTGTAAAATATTCGGATTTTTTCCCCTTTATATGTTAAGCCCCCCGTGGCAATGCATTTTTTATTTGGTGTGCGTGGGGCTTCGCCCTACCCGTGGCGATGTATTTTTTATTTGGTGTCGCGGGGAAAATACATTAAATAGGTGGAAAAAATGTGCAGATTTTATTTATTTTTTCCTTTTATTTTCACAAAAAATATGTGTAAAATATGTGGATTTCCCCACCCTTTATACGTTAAGCCCCCTGTGGTGATGCATTTTTATTTTGTGTGCGCGGGGCTTCGCCCCGCCCCTTGACGATGTATATTTTATTTGGCGTGGCTAGGCAAATGCATTAAATTTGTGGAAAATATGTGCAAATTTTATTTATTTTTCTTCTTCTTTTTTTTCGCAGAAAATATGTGGATTTAATTTGGAAAAAAGAGTCTTAATATGGTTGGTACCCGATTTCCAAATTGAATCTGGACTTCCAAGGTAAGTTAGGTTTTCCTTTTGAGTTTGTAATTTTTAAACCAATAATACGTTGCCAAGTGTCCTCACCTAAATATGGTCACGTTATGAATTCCAAATTGAATATGATTTATTTTTTTCCTATTCTTTTTAAACCAATCATATGTTGCCAAGTGTCCTCACAAAAACGCTTGTTTTACAAAACTCAAAAAAAACCTATTTCGGCTGATAGGAAGTGAGGGTTTCCTTACCGTTAAACGTGAAAGCTTTATTTATCTAGATTTTTAAGTCTTCAGATGTCTCTTCTCAACAGCAGGTCCAATAATTGATAGTGTTGGTAACGCGATAGACCAATAGAACCCAAGTCAAATGATGGGTAGGAGCATGTCGTGACTCGTGATGCTTTGGAAACGTCATCAAGACTGCAAAGAGAAAGATTGGAGAAATAGTTTATTAACACATACGTACACGGTACAGGCTTAATCATGTCATAAGTTATGCGAAAATGATAGATATACCCCAAAAGTGTACACCAAAATTTTATCCCTATGTGTCAATTTTTTATTGGCTCATTTTTTAAAGCGGACCCCCTGTTTTTCCCTGGTAGGGTAGGGTGAGGATGAAATCTACGGTGCACATGGATAACACATAGGGGGTAAAAGGTTGGTGTAAGAAGCCGGGGTATCCCTAGCAGCTTCGGGTTTTAGGGAGGTTTAAGAGCCTGAAACGGTCTTCCAAAGGGGTATAATTGAGGTGATTGGGAAGGATATTACAACTCTTGGTAATTTAACCCCATTTTCTTTCTTAACCCCCAATTGTTGTACTGTACCTCACCACTTTTATCTTTATGGTACAATTGTCACGGGGTCTTACTTTTGAGGATCCGTGTTCTTCACTCGAATTATGCATCAATTTTGAGGAGATTCTCTATATTATCTAGCGGCTCCGGTGAATTTTTATTTTTGATAAGAAAATATAAATAGATTAGAAAAAGTTTAGATACATATCATTTGTCCTTGAAGTAGCGTTCAAGGCCAAACGTCTATCCATCGAAAGAGTTTCAAAAAGAAAGATAGGAGGATAGCCCGAGTAATCCAAGGTTGCTATTGCATTTGCCTTGTTTGCTAATGCCACAGCTACCTTGTTGGCTTCCTTACAACAGTTAATTACTACTACATTTATGTTCAAATCCTTCATATCCTTAATACAAGTTTTAATTTCTTCTACTCTTGATAGGGCCGTCCAGCTGATAGTGTTGTAGTCCCCTCTGATTTCCTTAGTAAGTCTGGCTGTTTTCCCTTCTATCTGTAAGTTGTTGTAGCCAGGCTGTTTTGTCCAATTGAGTGCTTCTAGCATTGCCTGGGCATCCACCTCATCCTGATTTTGAGCTCTGCAACCTATCCATCTCGTTTCCCTGCACCAACCAGAACTACCTCTCAGAATAAGAGAAATGAAACCCCTATAAGAGTTAGAGATATACCTACCTGCGATGTTTATTTTTCCAAGTCCCTGTTGTAGTTGCAGGAAATCCTACAACCGCACCCTATTAATAATCTATGAAGTAATCTAAGAAACCATGATGAAATACTCAAAATCTTTTATTAAATCTTAGAACAAGTACAAAGATGATGAGGGAGAACCCTAACTTGGAAAGCAATCAACTCTCTCTCTCCTAAATATCTTATCTCGACTCACCAAAAAGATCTCTTTCCCTCTACACAAGGGTCTCTCGCTCCTTTTATAGGAGTTTACATAGTAGAGGACAGCTAATAAAGCCCCTAATTTCGGATCTGACGTGCGTGAATGTCGCTTAGACTCTATCATTGCCGCATGGTTTCTTTACTGCCGCATAGATCTTCACATTTTTATCGTGACTTGGGTGACGTCATCTGGTTCGTTATCTTGGATATATAATGTGCGTCCTTATTCGGGTACCACTAAATGTATTAATTCGCATAACTAATGAGTGTGCGGTATTTTGTACCCATATTTTGCCTCTTCTCTTATCGTTCTTTCAAAGAAGGAGCGGTACGAGAAACTCTATTTAGTTGTTTTTCCGCACCAATTCATCTCTTCGTATTCTTTTCGACCGACATGTTTCCGTGATTTTGGCTTAACCGTCTACACGTGTTGACTTTTCCCTTTTCAACCGGCACGTCTTTGATTTAACCGGTTGTCTCTTTTCCCTATTTATTGACTGGGATGAGGAGAGATAATTTTTTCTTTACTTTCCTTCTTCTTCTCTGTGAATTTTCTTCATCTTCACCCTCTCGAAGTCTTCATCCTTCACTCAGATATTTTTCCTGTGTTGTTCTTCTTTGAATCTCATGGATTCTCATTCAAGGTTAGTGTATTTTGTTATCATTGTTGTCTTGTATCATGGAGAGAGATAATTACCAACACTCTGCTGAGGATGCTCGTGAGGATAATGAGAGATTGCAGAGTCAACTAGATCAATTAACTAATGAATATTCATATCTGTTTGACCAAACTGATAATTTGAAGAATGAAAACCTTCATTTATGTAATCAAAATGATTTTCTAAACTCCCGAGTATCCAACCTCTTGAGGTCATTGCTAAGTGCTGATTTAAGAAATCAAACTCTATCAGACGAGAACCGCGTCTTTGCTGAAGAGAAGCGGTCTTTTGTAAATGAGAAAGCGATGTTTACGCGCCAATACCTTGTTTTTCAAAAAACGTGCGATGATCAAAATGAATCCCTTCGCGCTCTAAGAAACCAACATGACGAGGCTATGAAAAGCATGAAGAATTTGACCTTGGAGAATGAGAAGATCATTCAAAGAAAAATAAAAGTGACTGTGGACATGAATATACTTCGAGAAGAACACGCACAGTTACAGGGGTCTTATGACATCTTGATAAAGGAAAATGCCTCTCGCTCCCAAGATGAAAAGAAAATTCGAGCTCGTCTTCAGGGTTTAATGGGTGATGATTTTGATAAATGTATGAAGGATATGAAAAGTAGTGGTCTTGCTTTGTCTCAATATCTCATCTCTCAAAGGGAAGGTAGTCACGTTGAGCTGAATGCCTCAGTTTACTTATGTTTTTCAATTACTCGTACTTTGTATCTGCGAAGTTGTCGCCTTGGTTATAATTTGATGTATTTTTTGCAGTATCTGAGAGGTCATATCAATCTACTATATCAAAGTTGAGGTCTGATCTGGCTAGGGCTCATAAAGATCGTGGGAGACTTTCAGTAGCACTTTCCTCTTCCCGAGATAGAGCGAACAGAAGGTGTTTGTATCTTGAAAATTTGATGGAGGTTTCCATAGAGAAGACTAAGAAGAGTGCCGCTCGAGAAGCTCATGTCAAGGCTCAAGCTCCCGCAGATCGAGTTTTCCTCACTAACTCGCTTCCTTTATTAGATGTGGAACCTCTCGATGTAGGTGAAGATGAGAAACTTCCTGAGCCTGATAGTGACTATTATTACGAGAGCGATGATGAAGGTGAAGAGGATAAAGGTGGAAACTCTCTCCTTCAGGAGGATCAGTCTGAAAAAGATGGATCCGGCGGTGATCTTCCGAAGGATCCAAATCCTAATGTTGATCCCAATATTGAGGTTGATGTTGAAGAATCCGCACCAACTCAAAACGTGTCTCCAAATGATGGCTAGCTTTCCCTTGTCTTCAATCATTCATGTGTTTGGATTCGCTCTAATTTTGGATGTATTAAGGAAGCGCACTTCTATTTCTGCTATTTTTGTATAAGATTGCTCTAACAAGGGGAATAATACCTCCTTTTTGTTATTCCCATACTTTTCTCTATTATTCATCTTGTTAGAAATACCTTTTATCCTCGTGTGGTTGTATCCGTGCGTCATTTAATCTTTAAGTATTTTCTGCCCTTTATTATTTCTTTGTGCGTTACTTATGGGTTCTTCCCCTGCAAAATAGTAATTGTTAAATTTTAAATTGATCTTGGGGTTTTATCTTGAGGTTTTATTGAGCCCTCCTAGTTAGAGGTCTTATCATCCTCCCCCTTATCTTTGTCTTAGGATATTATTATGTGGCAAAATCGCAGACGGTCATTACCCGTTCAGGTAACGACCCATTGATCTTTCCTTATCATTTCTTGTATTTTTTTCCTCTGCAGGATGTATTGATGTGTCAATACGACAAGTCTTATTACTCGCATGAGTAAAAGTCTCATGATATAGACGTCTTTGACATAATTCATCTCCCTAATGGAGGGTGCCGTCCTTATATTCCCCATGACTGCCCCTTCAAGGAAGCTTACCCCTACCGGGTTAAGGTGGGCTCTTCCCATCCAGTGATGCAACAATCAGTTGTGTTCGCGGCCCTTATCCCTCCGCCGATATGGCTTGTGGTCACGGGACCGCACCCTAAGTGGGGTTTCTTGAGGACCGAGTGTATCATAGTCAGGACTTGCCAAGAGCGGCCAGGTACGCTCCAGACGCCCCAGACACTCTTGACTCAACTGTGTACCCCGACGCCCTGATCGAGTTTCTACACTCCTTAGGAGAGACCTTCTCACCTTAGTCTTATGACTAAGGCGTATCTGCTGGATGGGCTTTCATTTCACCCCAAATCTCCATAACTCAGGTTCCAGGGTCGGTGTAGCTTTCGCCTGATTCATGCTAACTAGGTTTCCCCAATTATGACGCGCGTTAGGTCTTATTATTGCCTCTTGATGTTATGCGAACTAGGGTGCACGCCACAATTGGATGCCTAGCCTCCCTAGTTGGAGGTTTTAACTTCTGTTGCCTTCTATTAAGGTCTTATTATAAGGTCTTATTTTTTCCTTCTTCTTATATAAATTTTTTGATATACGTAAAGAAGAAGAATTTTCATTTTCATTCATTCGCATAGAATGTCATTAGTAGAATTCTGATATCTTTTCTCTTCATTTTTATAATTACTATCTATTAGAAACAACTCTGCGACTTATTCGCTCCCTTCAATACTTGTATTGCATTAGATTCGCGTGCAGATTATTTCCTTCAGGTATATGAGGAATGTCGCATGATCTATGGATAGTACTTCTTCAGATATAATCTATTCCATGGGTGTTCAAGCCTTCGCCCTGTGTTCCTTCCTTCACTATCTATTAATTCATATGCTTCATTTCCAACAACCCTTTTGATTATATAAGGTCCATCCCACGTCTTCTCTAGTTTTCCATCTCCTCCTTTCTGATAGGGCGGTATTTCTCTTAATACTAGTTCTCATAGTTGGAATTATCTTTCTTTGACACGCTTGTTATATTCCGTGGCTAGTCTTTTGTGGTAATTCTCCAAATGTTGCAGAGCAATTTCTCTGTTTTCTTCTAGATCATCAAGTTTTGTCAAGATCAAATCTGTGTTCAGGTTCTTTTCCCATGCTTCTTTCTTTGTCGTGGGGATGATAACTTCAGTTGGAAACACCGCCTCTACTCCATACGTTAGACAAAAGGGTGACATTCTCGTAGCTTCTCTTCGCGTCGTTCTATATGCCCATACTGCATTATGTACTTGTTCGCACAATCCTTTATTATGCCCTTCCAGCTTCTTCTTCAATATGTCCGCAATTGTTTTATTAGTTGCCTCAGCCTGCCCATTGCTTTGCGGATATAAAGGAGTTGACTTTCCACTTTGGATCTTAAACGCGTTAAGCAACATCTCTATGTTTTCGCCCTCAAATTGCTTTCCATTCTCAGAAACTAATTGCACAGGGATTCCAAATCTGCAAATGATATTTTCAAATATGAATATGAACACATCGCGATCTCGGATATGTTGAACTGCTTTCACCTCTGCCCATTTTATAAATATTAAGTATCTCCTTTGCCCCGTCCCTGGTATAAATGGACCTACAATGTCTAAGCCCCATTTTGCAAATGGCCAGACACTTGTTGATGAATTTAGCGCCGCTCCAGGTGCATGTATCTTTTTTCCATGACGTTGGCATTCTTCACATCTCCTAGATACTTCTTTTGCGTCCTCATGCATGTAGGGCCAGTAGTACCCTTGTATCTTTGTTTTGTAAGCTAAAGATCTTCCTCCGTTGTGGTTCCCAGCGTCTCTATAGTGTAGTGCCTTCAAGATTTCCATTCCTTCTTTCCGTGTTCGACATCTAAATGACGGTCCAAGAAAGGATTTTCGATAGAGCACGCCTTCTCTCAATTCATAATTTGTCGCCCGTCTTTTTAACTTATGCGCCTCTAATCTATTTCTCGGGAATTCTCCTTTTTCCAGATATAAATGGAGTTGGGTTCTCCAATCTGTGTCTTTATTCGCTCGTTTTTCTTCTGCATCTTCCACTATCATTACGTCTGCGTCTTCTTCTTCTTCTTTGTTAATTGAGGGGAAAGAGAGCGTCTCTATCTTTATGTACCTTGCGGTAGGATCCACTAACATAAAAGAAACGAATGTCAGTGCGTCTGCGAATCGATTATCTTTCCTGCATATGTGCCTCCAGCTTATGCTTTCAATTTTTTCTAATAGTTCTTCAACGAGTTGCTTGTATTTTTGAAGAGATGGTTCATTTGTACTATACAACCCTTGTATTTGGCGTATTACCAATTGTGAATCACTAGTTATTCTGACCTCCTTTAATTTCATTTCAATTGCCAGCTTTAACGCGTGCACCACTGCTTCATATTCGGTTTCATTATTGGTGGATGCGAACTCCAATCTAAATGAGTAGGCCATCCGCGCTCCTTTTGGTGAAATGAATACTATCCCGATTCCGTTTCATTCTCTATTTGATGAACCATCCACCAATATCTCCTATCTATTTGAGTTATGCTCTGTTAACAAGTCTTTAGGATTTCCTTGATCTTCATCTATATCCATCATTTCTTCTACACTTTCGTCTTCTTCTAATGGAAATTCTACCAAGAAGTCCGCAATAATCTGGGATTTTGGTGAAGATAGTATCTCGTACTTAATTCCAAATTGTCCTATCTGTGCGTTCCATCTTTCTATTCTTCCTGATCTTTTCGAATTCTTCATTACAGATTCAATCAGTACCTTTGTTAGTACTTTGACTTTGTGAGCTTGAAAATACGTGCGGAGCTTTTGTGTTGCATAAACTAGTGCGAGGATCACCTTTTCAACCTTTGTGTAATTTTTCTCCGCGGAATTATAAGTTTTACTTATGTAGTAGATTGGTTTTTTAATTCCTCCATCTAGACGCAGCAGTACGGCACTTAACGCGTGCGGTGTTGATGCCAAGTATATTAATAGTTCTTCTCCTGGCTCTGCTTTCTGCAAAATAGATAAATTCATTAAGTAATCCTTAATACTTTTTAGTGCTTTCTCGCATTCTTCCGTCCATTCGAATTTGGTTCCCTTCTTCAAGATGTTAAAGAAGTGCTTGAGATGAACCGCCCTAATGAAGCTAGTAGCCCATTCAATTTTCGCACATTTTTTATTGTTGCGGGTGATGGCATATCACGCACCGCTTGCACCTTCTATGGATCAACCTCAATTCCTTCTTTTGATACAATGTAACCTAAAAATTTCCCCGATGCTACTCCAAAGATGCATTTCGCTGGGTTTATCTTCATTTTAAATTGCCGCATTTGTTCAAATATTTCCCTCAAGTCTTCAACATGATCTACTGCCTTTTTGCTCTTCACTAGCATATCATCCACGTAGACTTCTAATGTTGTATGCACCCACTTCGCGAATATCTTTTCTACCATTCTTTGATATGTTGCACCTGCATTTTTTAAACCAAAAGGCATTCTCGTATAACAATATAATCCTCTTGGTGCGAAGAATGCCGTGTGTTCTTGATTTTCTTCTGCCAAAGGGATTTGATTGTATCCTGAATTTCCGTCCATAAGTGATTATCTATCGTTACCTGATGCTGCTTCAACCATTTGTGGTATGTCTGGTAGGGGAAAACTGTCCTTTGGACATGCTTTATTCAGATCACTGAAGTTGATGCAGATCCGTATGCCTTTATTTTTCTTTGGTACGACCACCATGTTTGCTATCCATTCTGGGTACTTTGCTGGTCTTATTATTCCTGCGTCTAACATCTTTTGTAACTCTGCTTCTATTTGAGGGTGATATGTTGTTGCTATCTTCCTTATCCTCTGCTTGAATGGACGCGCGTTCTTGTTGATATCCAACTTATGGCATGCGACATAAGGGTCTATTCCTGGCATGTCGTCCATGCTCCATGCGAAGATGTCTTTATATTCCCGCAGAAGGTTGATCGTCCTTTCTTCTTCTTCTTTGCCCATTTTAGTTCCGATTTTCAACATCTTTGGTTCTTCTTCTATACCAACATTTATTTCTTTTGTTGGTTCTGCCGCGGTGAAATTTGCTTTTGGTTCTCCTATTGGTGATGGCTCTTTTATTTTATGTATAGGTTCACCCTCCTTATCTGGGATCTCACTTGGTATTCCCTTTCCCTCCTATGCTCGTATCATGTATATTCTTAGTTCTTCTTCCTTTCTCAATTCTTTTTCTTTCCTCCATCGATCTTTTCGCTTCTTTGCGCGTCCTTTATAGTTCTTTACATCTATTTGACCGCAAACTTTTGCACTCCTAGCATCGCCTTTAATTTCACCTATTCCACTTGGTATTGGAAAACGCACACATTGATGAAGAGTTGACGCGACACCTTTTATCGCATGTACCCATGGTCGTCCCAATAGCATATTGTAGGGTGACTCTACGTCAAATACGCACAATGTTACCTGTGTTTCTATTTCTCCCAATAGTATTCGCATGGTTATCTCACCTTTTGGTTTTGTTGTCGTTTTATTAAAACCATGAATGTTATATGTAGAGCGCGTCAAATCCGCATCCTTGTATCCCATGCTCCTGTATGCATGGTAGAATAGAATATCTATCGAACTTCCCGTGTCTACCAAGGTTCTATCTACCGCCCATTCTTCCGATGCTTTCGCGCTTTAACTCATTTCTTTTCGCTCTGCAGTTATTGTGACCACCAGGGGATCTGTTCTCCCTAAGTTTTCTTTTGGTATCTCATCCGCTGCAAACATTATCTTCTTCTTTTCCCACTCCTTTAGGGGAGATACCTTTTCCACCGTCATGATTTTCCTCCCTTCATAACCCCGCTTGTGTATTTTTCCTGTGATTCCTGCGTGAAAGTCTGCATCATTGATAATCGTTTTGGTTATTGAGTTACATTGTATACTCCTTCTTCCTTCTTTTGCTCTGATTATCCTTATTGCTTCCACTCGTCTATCTTGTGTACCAACGCCTGCTTAGCTGCTGCAGTTGTTCTTCTGTTGGATCTGCTCTTGGATTTGCCTAAAATTGTTGTTTCTTTCGCCCATTTATGCAGATTTGACAATTTTATCTCTTCTTCTTCTTGTTATTTTTCCTAAAACAATATTTTCTCTTGAAAAATGAAAAAAGCCAAGGACCGAAAATGTTACTAATGAAAATTGTTTTTCTAGGATGAAAATGTTAGCTTGCGTTTTTCAGATCTTAAAATTTTAAAACTCTCAAAGTTTGTTCATAGAGCGATGAAAAACTATGAAAAAATTTGAGCGTTTTTTGAAAGAATTTCACCAACAGAGTATATCATCCGAGCTGATTTCTAGCGCCAAAATGTAGTTGCAGGAAATCCTACAACCACACCCTATTAATAATCTATGAAGTAATCTAAGAAACCATGATGAAATACTCAAAATCTTTTATTAAATCTTAGAACAGGTACAAAGATGATGAGGGAGAACCCTAACTTGGAAAGCAATCAACTCTCTCTCTCCAAAATATCTTATCTCGACTCACCAAAAAGATCTCTCTCCCTCTACACAAGGGTCTCTCGCTCCTTTTATAGGAGTTTACATAGTGGAGGACAGCTAATAAAGCCCCTAATTTCGGATCTGACGCTCGTCAATGTCGCGTAGACTCTATCATTGCCGCACGGTTTCTTTACTGCCGCATAGATCTTCACACTTTTATCGTGACTTGGGTGACGTCATCTGGTTCGTCATCTTGGATATATAATGTGCGTCCTTATTCGCGTATCACTAAATGTATTAATTCGCGCAACTACTGAGTGTGCGGTATTTTGTACCCACACCTGTAGGTGGCAAGGTCCAGATTTCTGATTAGTAGTAGCATTTGGGACAAGTCTAGAGTGGGATTCATGAAAAAGTCGTTTATAAAGGGTCAATTACGTTTGAGCAATAGTAAGAGTGTGTTTTGGGTTAGGGGTAATTTCCCTTAACAGTTTATCACAACGTGTTTTCCATATTTGCCATACTATGTTAGCACATATGGCTTTCCACTGGCCTTGACTGGTATCCCAACCAGTTGGGTTAGTGGTCCATTCAAGCATCCATTGTTGAACAGAGGGGGGAAAAGGATTGTGGTGTGAGGTGAACCACACACTTCTTGCAAAGGGACAAGAAAAAAACAAATGTTCAAGAGTTTCATTATAACGAGAGCACAAAGGACAGACATTCTGGATATCCGAATATTGGGAAAGTTTCATTTTCAAATGTATTCAAGATATGATACCCACCGCGGCTCCGGTGAATTGATTTCATTTTCATATAGCAGTATAGCATTCACGTCCATGTACCACAAAAGCATCTTTCTGTCGCGTAAAATCAAGAAAAATGATAATTATGGTGGGCAGTGCAGTGTCACTGACTTATTTATACGTGTGTGTATTCACCAGATCGTTTCTTGCATTTAACCACATTACTCAAACCTACTGTATTCCCAAATCTCTATTTCTCACTCGTTTTTTTCTTCTAACTATTCAACCTCCAAATTCTGATCACATAGAAGGACTTCCTTCTTTGTCCGATAAGATGAAGACTATGAACAGCTATGCTCTTGCTGGTGGTTCAAGTAGTTTTCTTAATTCAGTTTGTAAGAAATCTTCTACCAGGCTACCACTGATTATTCGGAAAAGGAAGAAGAAAAAATGGGTTCTATACTGATCTAGACATTCGGTATGAGCGGAATCGGTAAGAGTATCAATATGAATTCTCCGGTCTAATTCAATCCAAAAATTTCTTCCCTTTCAGTTCATCAATGTTTGAGTGAAGATGGAATCCCTCATCCCTGTGTCCTGGAACTCGGTATTCGGTTAGTGAACAAGGCGTTGTCTATCGTGATCTACTGATACATACCGATTGCTGCATTATGTGAGTTCCCAAATTTGAAACAATATCAGAGTATTTTTATACACTAGAGGGGATTATATCCTGAAGCAAAAAGTATTGTATGGTATTACAAAAAAAAATTTGTATGGCTTGTAATAATAATAGCAATTCCATGATTAAGGCTTGCATTCATTTAGTTTCTGATGTTGATTATCTGGTTTAGAGCTACTACAACAATTACATAATTTAACTGTAATAGCATCAAGGAACTTAAAATAAGCTAATCTCCATGATCGGTTCGCAATTAGAACATCACAAAATCCCCAACAACCCATAACAAAACCCAATGCTAAGCTAACATAAAACCATTTCATTTCAAACCATTCTTCAGTTTCATTATCTACACTTCCTTGTTTTTCTTCAACATTGAAGCCACCATTGCAGTCATTTAGTGGAAGACCGCAGAGTCTCCCATTACCAATGAAACTCGATTCAGGCAGACCTTGTAGTTGAGTACCCACCGGAATTTGCCCCGACAAGTTGTTATACGACAAGTTCAAGTGACTTAGAAAAGTTAAGTTTACTATACTTTGAGGAATTGAACCTGAGAGTTCGTTTTTTGACAAATCAAGAGACTCCAATATACTGATGTTGCCAATCTAGTTTGGAATTCTTCCTGTTAAATGGTTACGCGATAAATTTAAAGACCGCAAACCGATCAAATTTGTTAGTTCATCAGGAATGTCACCTGATAAACTGTTGTCAGAGATGTCCATGATTGTAAGAAGTGTAAGAGTGTTGCTGTATTCAAACTCCCTTCCTTTTGTCACCAAAGATGCAATCTCTTTAGGTCCTGCAAAATATACGGAATACGATATGGAGTCCCCATCCTTCTGCAGTGTTGTCATTGCAGTAAAATTGTTGAAACATCTTGGAATTGTACCCGATAGATTGTTATGAGCAAAGTCCAAAATTTGCACTGAATCTAGGTGACAGAGTTGTTGAGGAATAACACCATAGAACTTGTTGAAGCGTAATCGAAGGATAAGGAGAGATAAATACTCCCCAATCCATTTTGGTATGTTCCCAGTGAACTCATTCTCACTAATATCAATCACTCTCAGGTCCGTACACTTGAGTAATGCTGAAGGTAATTCTCCCGAAAGATAATTATTTCGCAAATGCAGTGACCGAAGGGTGTTTATAGAACCAATAGATGCCGGAATCTCTCCGGTAAAGTAGTTTCCTGCCAAACTTGCTGATTGCAGATTCCCCCACTCAGACCAACAATCAGGAATTTCTCCAGACAACTGATTTCCCGAGAGATCAAGAATACGAGTATTCATTTTCCTTAGTGGATTGCATAGCAAAACAGATATTGATCCATTAAATAAGTTATCAGAAAGATCCAGTTCTAGAACACCAGGTGACATTCTGGGCAATTTACCCATGAAACGGTTGGAATTCAAGTGAACCAGTCCCCTGACGGTTCGTCAGGAAACAACAAATCTGGTACTTGTCCGTGAATCTGATTGTAAGATAAATTTAAGAAACTGAACTGAGTAGTCATATTCCAAAACCAAGTAGGAACAACCGTATCTGAAATTCCTGCATTAGATATATCAATTCTACTTATATTTTTTTGGGTTTGTAACCATTTAGGGAACTGAGGTCCTAGCTGACAAGCTTGCAAGTTTGGAACCTGAAGTTGAAATGGAGGAGTCCAATCAGGTTTCAACTTAAAAACTAGAGAATGCAATTCTAGTTCTTGCTGACTCGTGAGATTTGCAAAATGAGCTTCGCTTATTATGCCTTCTAGAGCATTAAAGGCAAGTCTCAAAATTCTCAATTTCCAAAGACGTCCAAAACTCTCCGGTAAAGAACCATTCAACTTATTGAAAAAACCATTTAACATTCAAAGACGACAATTCACCTAACGATGACGGAATATGTAGGTACGGAAATCCTACTCGCCACGCGGCCGAACGAGATTAAACGAAGATCACGAAGTAAATCTTAAAACAGAAGATCTTTACCAATCCCAAGGAAAAATATCAGTGATAAGTCAAATCATATGTCAGAACTACTTTAACAAATATTGGATCTGCGAAGTATGAATCCCTCTTGGATGCTAAATCTACGAGATGAGAATAAGTAACAAATAAGCAAGGTAATCTCTACTTCACGAATAAGGAGTTAGCGAAGAAGTAGCAAGGCGAAGGAACTTCAGACGAAGATAGGATTGTTGCACAAGAAACGAGACAGCTGTCCCGACAACTTACCGATGTTATAGGCGAAAAGATTGGGATAACTTTATTGAAAATAGATGGAGCGAAGTAAAGGAAGAATCATGTGAATTGCGTGATTTCCTGCGAAGTAAAATGAGCTGTAATCCACTAACACAACTTTGCCTATAAATAGCGACCTTGATCAGTTGAGAAGGGGTTGAAAAGATTTTGGGACGAGAGAGACCAAGTTGGAGAGAAGACCTTTTGTAAGCCTTGATGCTTGTAAATTCATTGTTATCAAAGTGTGAATTCGATCAATAAAAGATATTTCTATTTCTTATTTCAGAATCATGTCTTAGAATAGTAAACTTTGTATTTGGGTGTACTATTGGATTTTCAGTAGTCATAGAATAAGACCAGAAAATGAATTGCTCATAAAAGAAAGGTACTCAAGATTCTTAAAACTCCCCAATTGATCAGGCAATGGACCTGAAAATTGATTATCCTGCAAATTTATTGACATTAAGCTACTCTCTGTGCAACTGGACAGATTTGCCAAAAAATATATTTCACCCTTGAAGTAGTTCTCTGACAAGTCTAATGCCCGCAAGTTGCAAAGATTTCCAAGGGTTTCTCGTATTTCTCCCTCAAAATCATTTGTTGATAAATCGAGGTTAGTGAGATTGACAAGGTTACCAATAGCTTCTGAAATTGTTCCTCGAAAACTATTGTAATGAATATCAAGTTTCTCAAGACTCGTAAGATTATAGAACCATTCAGGTAAGGTTGAATTGAACCCAGAGTTACTAAGATCAAGAACTTTAAGAGAAGTGAGATTTAAGTATGAAATGGAAGGAATGTTTGAATTGAGACTACAGGAAGGTAGATGTAATTCTAACAAAGATGGAATCTTATTAACTATATGAAGCCAATTAGATGATGCATTACTCAAGTCAATAAAGGACATATCAAGATATTGCAGAGAAGAAAGATTAGAAAGCCATTCAATATTTTCAACACGAAAATCGCGAGATAGATTAAGATATCTCAAATTACGTAATGAACCTAAGAAAGATGGTACCAAGGTTTCAGTAAAGATATTTGAACTCAAATCTAAATAATTCAAGTTCTCTAACTCTACCAGTGAACTATTCAACATACCGTCTAAACGAAACCCTCGCAAGTTGAGTTGAACAACACTAGTATTTTCAGTTTTTGTATTGCAAATTACTCCATTCCATTTGCAACAATCTTTACCAATCCAATCAGAGAGAAAATCTGAAGAATCTACTAAGTCTTGTTTGAAGTTCAGAAGAGCTTCAATCTCCCTATCACTGCAAACAGCACTGACCAAATTGAAGTTCATGATGTTTTGTTTTGACAAGAAAAACCCATAAATGAAAACGAAAATGAATACTGCAGGTCTTGACTTCATGATTAATGAATTAATTTGCTGATAAAAAAGCTTCAAAAATGAACAGAATCAACCATAAACAATTTAATGAGATAATAGTCAGACACTTAAATAAACATATTCTTAATAAGAATATTGAAACTAAAATTTCTTGTTTTCACGCTCTAAATTCAAATTTCAAAGATGTCTAACTCAATCTTTTTACGTAATTTAGGCTTCCACAATAACTTTGATAACTGACCTTCACCAACTTCAATTCGGACAGAAATGTCAAAAACGAAAAGTCACAGTAGAATTTCCCCATTCAATTTTAGTGTCGCAAAATTTTATAAGAAGAATACCATATTTTATGTTCAGTAGGATTTATATTTGCTTCAGCAAGAATATAACACGGGTGTATTGGATCAAGATTTATACGGATAAATATGGATATTAGTTTACCATAATGTTTCTTAAAAGAATCTGAAAGATTCTTAAAGATATATAATTTGGATTACAATGGATTGAATTAGGACTAATTCAGATTAATAAAATTTAAAATGGACTACCAAATCGTAATATAATTAAAAAAACAAAGATTATTATGCTTCCTTTTTTTAAAATAAAAATAAAAATTAAGTGATTACCCGTAACACATTCTTCAAATTAGTGTTTACACAACAATTTTTTCAAAATATGTATTTACACAAATATCTGGGTAATTCTGTATTTATAACCAAATATAAGGGTTTTTTAGACTTTTATTTTATTTAATATTCCATTTATAACCTTACCCAAACGCTACCCATTTTCTCACGATTTCTTTTAATTTTTGCGGAAAATGGGACACGATTTCCATTTTGTGTTATGGTTAGTCAAGTTTTGTCCTTTTTTGGAGGCATTTTAGTTGTTACCGATTCCTATGGAGTGACCACCAAAGAGATAAATAGCAAATCTGTTTTTGTAGTCAATTTAGTCAAGTTGTTACCGATTCTTATGGAGTGACTTTATATCAAAGAGATAAATATGCTAAAATCTGTTCACTGTGACTAGCATAAGTCATAAAAACTAACGAATAGATTCACTTTCGTTTTTGCACAATCCGATGTTGGACCAGGAGTCTGAACATTGTAGTTTTTACATTACCATCTGATTGTTGTTTGTCATTTTGCCGAAGTGAATCTTTAGTTCTTGCCTAGCAAATTAAAATATGCACTGGCAGACTCAAAAATTCATTGAACTCCTTCCCGATCATGCTATAGTAGTATTGTCTAAACGACGAAAATGGAAATATGCATGATAAGTGAGGTTTGGTAAATACGAGAAGCCGCAGTCCACAGATGTAAATTTGTGCAGGCATAGCAGTACGTATTTGCCGCATCATAAAATTAGTATTCTCTGTATGTTACTGAATGGTGATAGCTTAGCCGCAATTTCGAAAATAAATTGAAGACTCGCACAACTTACTGTTTAAATTTTCTTTTGGGGTACTTTGGTGTACATAAATTGGTTTGGCATATGTGCATTTACATTTCTGCAAAGTGGAAGAACAGAAGAAATCTTTATTTTGGGACTAAAAGTAAAGTGTCGCAAGCCGCCGGTACCTTAATCTAGGATCTCAAAGATCTAACATGGCAAATCTTCACAGCAAGATCCATAAACCATAAAGAAATTTGCATGTGAAGATTCAATTGTTCTTCATAATGGAGAACATAGTGAAATGATAACTCGCAGAGATACTGAACGAATCACAATATAAATGAAATGAAATGAAATTTGATAAACATTCAAACATAAACTGTTCAAAACTACAAAAATAAATAACCGTAAGACATTCTAATTAGTCTAATCGATGATGTTGAACTCTCAAAACTTAGAACTTCTGTAGATCAGCAAACTAATGCAAAGATAAATAGCAGTAACCTAGAATGCCAATGCATTTCAATAGATCCTTATCTTTTTTCCAACTGTGCACTGGATCATCAAGGAGTTTAAACACCATCTTGGCTCTCATTCTTTCGATTTTTCTAGTTATGTCCATCATACTATTCGCATACCCAAACGAGAACCGTCCATTGATACGCCATTTCATGAATCTGCATACATATATAGCACAATGGCAGCTGAAAATCAAAGGGTAAGTTATTAGGCAACAAAAGTCATCTGTTATACACAATTTTCTTTATGAAAATTTAGCAAGTTACATACTCAGAATTTTGTTGAGGATATTTTGCTGATATTACTTTTTTGGTATGCATAGGGTTTCTAACCCTATCCGGACGATACTTATTCATTGACAAAAGCATGTTCGCTTGCTGCAGTATCAAAAAAGTTGATACTCATTGGTATTAATAGTCGTGTTCAAAGAAAAGCAACAGTTAAACGCATAAAGCAAACTTCAAAAGACAAGTACACGTACCATTTCTAATGCTTCAGCTAAGTGCATGTATGTCTTCTCCATCACTAGAAAAAAGAAAACGAGATAAACTACTACAAAGACAGTTTTGTTTTTGCTCAAAACACATTGGTACCTGGTTAATCTTCAGTTCCTGGTAGCACATTAGCATACGTCTTTGAAGCAAAAAAAAATTGAAAAACAAAAACGAAATCGTTTTTGCTCGGAAATGGAGAACATGTATAGTAATACAAATAAGAAAAATGACGGTAACAAGATATAACATGATTCAACTACATTTTAGCGCATTTAGTCCACATTTTTCAAAAATCCCTAAATAATCTCCGTCAAACTAAATCTGGTGAAACTAATAATTCTATAATATAGCTTGCAGAAGATAATATTCACGGATTTAATTTTGGTATGTTTAATATTTTTTTCAAAATGGCAAAAAGTGTAAATTGCAAAACAAATATGGTTCATTGCATAAACAAATTTGAAAAACAGAACATTTTTTTTGAAAACCGGGTAAACTCATATTATGAAAAGATTGTTGTGTAAACACTAATTTGAACAATCTTATCTGTGTAAACACCTATTCCCTCAAAAAAAAAAAAAAACCAATAGGTGTTGGTGTTGGTGGTGGGTGGTGGTTGGTGCATGTGGTGACGGTGCTGTTGGTGGTGGTGGTGGGTGGAGGTGGTGGTGGCGGTGGTGATTGTTGGTGGTGGTGGTGGGTGGAGGTGGTGGCGGCGGTGGTGATTGTTGGTGGTCAGTGGTGGTTATTGTTGGAGGTGGTGC
>JAJJMB010001160.1:3500557-3517782 GCA_023531105.1 Papaver atlanticum | reverse complement strand
AATAAAATAAATAAAATAGAATATACCACTTTTTGTTGGAAAAATAGCTTCCTCTACCGCCTCAGCAAAGGGGTTTAGCTCCTCATATTAATCACTTGCTCAAAATACATGTTTATAGCTCAAAAACTGATTACAAGGGAAAAAAGAGTATACTGTAGTCGCTGAAAGTCTAAAACAGAAGACTGAATCGTTGCTGAAAGGCTTCGGTGACTGCAGGAAGGAGCGACCGTATCTCGTTGTCACTGAAAATAAGTCTGCCTCTGCGACTGACTCTGTGGGCCTTATGTTCTTCGTCTTCTTCTTCTTCAGCAGCAGCAGGCGAGTTTCTGCAAGTTGATTTTTTCGGCTCTCTAAGGCTCTAAACTTCCCCTAACTTCTCTCAAAGTGTTCCTACCCCTCCTAGGACTCAACAACATCCCTTTTAAACGCAACAGGTGAAGAAAATCTCGAGAAAATCTTCCCGATATCTTTTTTTTCTTTTTCAACCCAAGTCACCGGATATTATTCCCTTTTTATTTCACGTACCTTCCCTGAATCATGAGAATAAACCATTTGTTCACTCCTTACCAAACTTAATAGGTACGAATCCTACATGGATATATATTCTCCAAAACAACTCATAACTTCCATTTATAAAATAGTGGAACCGAGGAAAATAACTCGTCCCCTGTTTTGCTTCCAATCCGGGTTCTAGCCAATTCTACTCGATCAAAGCAAACGTGCCAACCCTGTTAAGATTAAAAAGGCCCATTGAAACTAATTCTGGCGATTGAATCTCCTCTGAAACCTCCCAAAAATCCAACCCTAAAATCTGTTTGTGACTGCACATTTTCCCGCCAAATTTCATTTTCAAAACCGTGAAGAAAAGTGTCCCCCTATCCAATCCCGGTCTGTGCTTAGCAGCTGCCTGGAAATGGGTTACCCCTTATCCAAAATGAGAGTCCGAATAGCAAATGTCCTCCCAGGTGCCTTCAACAACTTTTTGAGTCAATTTCGCCGCAAAAGCCCATTTCTCCAAAAACACCTACAAAGGGATAAAATACCAAAATTAGTACAAAAATGGGTACTAACAATATACACAAAAGAGATGAAAATAGACACATAAATGCGTCTATCACATATCACTGTTCGAGACTATTTTTCAAATGATTAACTTGAATCATAATTTAGGTCATAAACAATAAATTGTTCTTAACCAAATTCATCAAGTTTGAACAAATGTGCTTATGCTTAGTCAACATATTTCGAGAACAATTAATCAAGATAAACTTGACTCAAAAATTTTGTTGTGCATATAAAGTCCACTTTAGGCATGCGACATAATCTCATAGATAGAAAGGTGAAAATTTGAGTAATAGGTGGTCCAGTCTTCACTTACCTTTTGTTGATGAAGTTCTCCAAAAACTTCGATTGATCTTCGTCTTCAAACGGTACAACGTAGTGATGTTTGGTACGCAACTACATACCTCTATCCTAATCCGAAAATTGACTAAATATAGACAAGAAATCAAGATATAGTATTGATCAACTAAATTTGATAACAAGCTTGATATAGCAACACTTGACCAAGCAATGCTCTAACACATTGCCTAAGAACATGGAACAATTATCTGGTGGGAACTTATTTCATCGTAAGGACAGACAATATGGCCATTACGTTCTTTACCAGCTAGAAAAAACATTCGCTAAAACAAGCAAGGTGGCTTGAAATTTTGAGAGAGTTCGACTACAAGTTCGAGCATAAACCAGGAAGGCTTAATTCTATACTAGATGCGTTAAGCATAAAGTTGGTGGCAGAATATGTTGCGGCACTGACCATGATTTAGGCCGAGTTGTTGCCTCGAATCAAAGAGAAAAGATGGAGGATGATCAGGCATGTGTGCGCCTGACTAAGAAGATCTGTGATGGGATCATTTGTCGATATTGGATAGATGATGGAATCATCTATACCAAAGGATGAATAATTTATGTACCCAATTCCGGTGGATTGAGAAGGGAAATCGTGCGAGACACGCATGATTACATTTGGGATGGTCATCCAAGCATAGAATGGACACATGCTTTGATAGCTCGTTCCTACTACTGGCCTAAGATGGAAGAAGATGTTGAATTGTATGTGTAGACATGCTTAGTTGTCAACTGGATAAGATGAAAGGAGGAATGTAGCAGGATTGTTACAGCCTTTGCCGATTCCAGACAAGTCATGGAAATTCTTGTCGATGGACTTTATCAACGGGATGCTGAAGGTGAAAGTATTTAGCTCGATAATGGTCGTCGTTGATCGTTATCTGAAGTATGCTACATTCATTCCATGTCCCCATTCTTATAATGCAGGCGTTGCATCGGATCTGTTCTTCAAGAATATAGTGAAGTATTGGGGACTTCCTCAATATATTGTGAGTGATAGAGACTCACAGTTTACAGGCAGATTTTGGACTGCCTTGTTTGGATTTCTTGAGTCTGAACTAAATTTTTCTACTAGCAATCATCCCCAAACCGATGGTCAAACGGAGAGGATAAATGCATTGTTAGAAGAGTATAAGCATCATTATGTGACTGCAAGCTAGGGAAATTGGGTGTCGTTGATAGATTTGGCCCAATTTTGTTACAATTTGCACAAGAGTTTATCAAAAGAGTTGAGTCCTTTTGAGTTAGCAACATGACATCAACCATTAACCCTTCATGAGGTGCCAAAGGCTAAGAAGCAATACTCCTGTCCAGCACCATATCGTTATGCAAAGTTTAAAACAGAGATAACCGAGCAAGCACGTGACAGTCTATCCAAGGCAGTAATAAGGATGAAGAAGTATGCTGATTTACGTCGTAGAGATGTGGAATTGGAGGTGGGAGATATGGTATTATTGAAGCTAACGCCCCAGATTTGGAAGAAGATTTCTAGCAAGACAGTGCATAGAGGCCTAATTCCAAGATATGATGGTTCTTTTGAAGTGATAAAAAGACTTGGTAAGGTGGCTTACAGACTCGTTTTGCCGGAACGATTGAAAGTGCATCCCACTTTTCATGTCAGTTTCTTGAAAAAATACCATCCCGATTTGCTGGACACTTCGAGACAACAAGTGAAGCATGCACCACCAGTAATCAGATTGCAATTTGACAAGCAAGTAGAGAGCATACTTGATGATCGAGTTGAGGGGAAAAGAAAGAAGAATATGAGAACTTATTATTTGGTAAAATGGCATGGTTAATTTACCAGACTCCGAAGATTCTTGGCAGAAGGATACTATATTGTGGAAATTCGAAGAACAAATTCATGCCTACCTACAGCAAAAAGAATAGACGAGGGCGTCGAGTTCAGCTGGTAGGGGAGGTCTATGACCGGTCGTTCAAGCGTCCTAGTAATAACGCGCCAAGATGGTGCAGGATCTGCAAGTTGGCCAAGGCCAAAAATGCGTGGCGTATTCGGAGTTGCAGATTAGGCCAAGGCATGGGACAAACAGGGTTTGGACATGGCCAAAGTTGCGAGAGTAGCATCATTATGTGCCAAAAGAGTTTGACACATAGCCTGTGTGCATGAGGCACACAGGATTGCAAGCAAGGCTTGTATTAGCATACTTGCATCATTAGGGGAATGATGCACAACTATGATGGCCGAACTCTTGTTTGGCAAGCTATCATGGCGCAGCAAGGCTAGATGACATGTGCCAAGCACATAGCCTTTATGGTTAAAAGTTGGTTACACGAGTTGGTGTTTGCTTTTTTCTTTCTAAAAGGCTATGAACTGCCTCTAAAACTTTAGGAAAGAAGTTAGGCTTGTCGGCACGGTTGGCCAACCGACTTGTATAAAGTAAATTGTAACTGCTAGTCAGTTATTGTGTATAGATTTTGTAAGGCTATAAAATCATGGCCTTGTGATGGGTTGGGTGTCCGGAACAAGAAGAGTTTATGTAACCCTAAGTGTGCAGTAATAATAACGCTTCGGCCAAGATTAAAGATAAGTTCTATTGGTCCATTTATTCCTTTGTTTGGCTTTTTTTTTATGCATCAAGCGGAGTGTGTGTGCTGGTTTATTGGCTTGAACTGATTTTAAGTAGAACCTCAGTTTTGTATGGGTTGAATAGAGTTTTAATCAAAAAGTGAAGAAATTGGCTAAGGGTGAATCACTGAGACTGTGCTGTGGAGTATAGTGCCATTGTCAGGGTTGGCTGTTGCATTTGGATAGTTTGACCATGTGACAATAGGCAATGTCCCTGACTTATTTATAGGAGTAAACACATCAGACCGTCTCTTGCATTCATTACTCAACCTACTGTATATCCAAATCTCTATTTCTCTGACTCCATAAGATGCACTTGGTGAAGATGCATGCTCTTGGTCATTTGGTTTGTGGTATTGATATTTCTTTTGCAGCGCTTTAAAAGATAATCACTAGCTCTATTGGATTGGAGGAGCTCCTATAACCAAATGACTACTTTGGTGAAGATGGAGTTGGAGAGCTACTGATTTTCTTGCAAACCGCGTCAAAAGAAAAAGAGTATCAATATCACAAAAAAAATTCCCTTTAGTTCATGAGTCTTTACGTTTAGATGGTGGTTTTTACAAGGTCTAAAAATATTCATTATCTTGGTTTAGAGCTACTACAACAATTACATAATTTGATTGTAACAACATCAATGAACTTAAAATAAGCTAATCTCCATGATCGGTTCGCAATTAGAACACCACAAAATCCCCAAGAACCCATAACAAAACCCAATGCTAAGCTAATATAAAACCACTTCATTTCAAACCATTCTTCTTTATAATCTTCTGTTTCATTACCTCCTTGTGCTTGTTTTTCTTCAATATTGCCAACATTGCAGTCATTGAGTGGAGCACCACAGAGTCTTTCATTACCAATAAAACTTGAGTACTTAGAAGTTGAGTACCCAACGGTATTAGCCCCGACAAGTTGTTATACGACAAGTTCAAGTGACTTAGAAAGGTTAAGTTTACTATACTTTGAGGAATAGAACCTGAAAGTTTGTTTGGAATTCTTCCTGTTAAATAGTTACGCGATAAATTCAAAGACCGTAAACCAATCAAATTTGTTAGTTCTTCAGGAATATCACCTGATAAACTGTTGTCGGAGAGGTCCATGATTGTAAGAAGTGTAAGAGTGTTGCTATATTCAAACTCTCTTCCTTTTGTCACCAAAGATGCAATCTCTTTATATCCTGAAAGATATATGGAATACGATATGGAGTCGCCATCCTTCTGCAGTGTTGTCATTGCAGTAAAATTGTTGAAACATCTTGGAATTGCACCTGATAGATTGTTATGAGCCAAGTCCAAAATTTGAACTGAATTTTGGTGACAGAGTTGTGGAGGAATACCACCATAAAACTTATTGAAGCGTAATCGAAGGATAAGGAGAATTAAATACTCCCCAATCCATTTTGGTATGTTCCCAGTAAATTCATTCTCACTAATATCAATCACTCTCAGTTCTCTGCACTTGAATAATGTTGAAGGTAATTCTCCTGAAAGAGAATTATTTCGCAAATGCAGTGATCGGAGGGTGCTTATAGAAGCCGGAATCTCTCCTGTAAGGTAGTTTCTTGCCAAACTTATCGATTCCAGATTCCACCAGTCAGACCAACAATCAGGAATTTCTCCAGATAATTGGTTTCCCGAGAGATCAAGAATTCGAGTATTCATTTTGCCTAATGGATTGTATAGCAAAGCAGAAATTGATCCATTAAATGAGTTGTCAGAAAGATCTAGTTCTCCCACACCAGGTGATATTCTGGGCAGTTTACCAAAGAAACAGTTGGAATTCAAGTAAACTAGTCCCCCTGATGGATCGTCAGGAAACAACAAATCTGGTACTTGTCCATGAATATGATTGTAAGATATATTCAAGAAACTGAACTGAGTAGCCATACTCCAAAACCATTCAGGAATACCTGTTTCTGAAATGCCTGCATTAGATATATCGACTGATATTTTTTTGTGTTTGTAACCACTTAGGGAACTGAGGTCCTAGATGACAAGCTTGCAAGTTTGCAACCTGAAGTTGAAATGGAGGAATCCAATCAGGTTTCAACTGAAAAACTAGAGAATGCACTTCTAGTTCATCCAGACTCGTCATATTTGCGAAATGAGCTTCACTTATTATGCCTTCTAGATCATTAAAGGCGAGCCTCAAAAAATTTAATTTCGAAAGACGTCCAAAACTCTCGGGTACAGAACCATTCAACTTATTGAAAAAACCATTTAGCGCCTTCAACGACGACAGTTCACCTAACGAAGACGGAATCGGACCAGAAAATTAATTACTCATAAAAGAAAGGTACTCAAGATTCTTGAAACTCCCTAACTGATCAGACAATGGACCTGAAAATTGATTACCATTCAAACTTATCGACCTCAAGCTACTCCATTCCATTTGCAACAATCTTTACCAACCCAATCAGAGAGAAAATCTGAAGAATCTACCAAGTCTTGTTTGAAGTTTAAGAGAGCTTTAGTTTCTCTATCACTGCAAACAGCACCTACCAAACTGACCACGATGTTTTGCGTTGACAAGAGAAGCCCAGAAATGAAAATGATGAAAATTGCAGATCTTAACTTCATGGTTAATGAATAAATTTTGCTGATAAAGGAGCTTCAAAGATAAACAACATTATATATAACCAATCAAAGAAATTGTAAACGTGGATATTCCTACGACACACCGAAATCTTCATTTCTATATCAATTCCTAGATCTAACACCATTCATCATTCAAACCATAAAAATAAGAGCTAAAAGTGCTGAAAGTGTAAATGAGACACACGATTTTTACATGGTTCGATCCATAATGGGATACATCCACGGTTCTTCACTATAATATTTTGTGTTTACATAGACTCCATTAAAGAGTTTTTGTGGAGCTTTAGATCTAAAGTTGTGAGGAAAAATATGATAATAGAGAAAATAAAAACTGATCCCTCTCTCTCTTAGATATTTTCTTCAAGTCCGGAGAGTAGAATTGAATTTACATTTGTATTCTTTGCTTACAAACTAAGCTATCTAAGTTAAGATACTACGTAGACTATTCTAGCGATGCTAAGTTACTCCTTCTTTCATATGCCGCCACGCGTCGAGTCATATTTTGGTATCTACACAAATAATACTAACAATAAACAATTACACATATTCTGATAAGAAGAGTTGAGACTAAAACTTAAACAACTGAAATTTCCCTATTCACATTCTAAAGTCAAAGATGATGTCTATGTCAATCAGCAATGACTCATCAATGACTTAGAACTTCAGTTGGACATAAATGCAACAACAACAACAAAAAAAAGGAACAGCAAATCGATGTAAAATATTCTCATTCAATATCAGTGTTTCAAAAAATTTACATAGGAGATTACCATATTTTCAATTTATGAAGATTCATCTTTGTTTCAGCAAGAGACTAAGTTCATTGAATCACACTAAATATTTAACAAGATGAAAAAAATGAGGGTGGGGTGGGGTGGGGTGGGGGGAGTTTTACAAATGTGACTACGGATTTACAGTGTGGTAGAATTGACCTGACTATGTAGATATTGCAAGCTCGGCCCATGCCAAAGAAGAATCGGAAAGGTCAGAAGTTATTGATGTCTCGATTAGATTTTCCAACATGGGGCACAATACTTGCATTGATGGCCGCTTGCTGGGATCAGAATGGATGCAAAGGTTAACCACCTCGCATATGACTTTAATGTCATCATGTTTGAAATGCCGCAATTCGGGGTCTGCCAAATAAGACATTACTTCGGGAAGTTCCAAATATTCTTTAGCCTGCAGCAAAAAGAGCGAAAGGGAAACTTTAGTCTCGAAAGTTGCTAAGATGGGTATATGGAATTCGAAGCAAATTGATTGCACAATGAGGATGATGAAAACGCATGAAACCATGCATGTAAATTGTATATGGTTTTTTAGATCTTACCCAATCTACCAAGTGACCTCTGTTTTTGCAATATGTGGGTCTTCCACTAATAATTTCCAGTAAAAGTACTCCGAAACCATAAATGTTGTCATGGACATCTTGACGGAATGTCTCTAGAGATTCAGTAAACCCACAAAGAGCAGCTTCACTGCCACTGGATCCAGACTTCTTTTCCAACCTCGCAAGTATTGAATTCCAGATTTCGAAATCAACCAGCTGAGGAAAGGAAGTTGATCACGGATTCAGATACAGAACATGATTCAAAACTTGGAAAACAAATTTCCATATATATGAACACTTGGTGAGTAGTCTTGAGCATACCTTGGGAGAAAAGTCTTCAGTAAGATAGACTGCACTAGAATTTAATTCAGACATAGCAAATGGAGGCTCAAGTTCAGTATGCAAATATCTCAGACCACGAGCAATGCCTACAATGATATTCATCCGTCTTCTCCAAGATAACTGACATCCTTCACCGACTAAAGAAAACAGCTATCTTAGTACAATGTCCCTTAAAAATGATGATTTTTGTACAAAGAAGAAGAAGAAAACAGTGACTTACAGTGGAGGTACTCATAAAGTGTTCCATTAGATGCATATTCAAAGACGAGCATCCTCGAAAATGGATTGCTTTCTCTGCAGTAGCCAAATAGTTTTCCAGTATTTTCATGATTTAATCTTGCCAGGTCAGCAACCTGAAACATTTAATTACGAATTAGAATCTAAGAAGTTTTTCTAATTCCTTTCTTTTGTTCGTTCATATTTTACGACAGATTCTAATGCTGCAATAGCAAGTGTTTGACTTATGTGTTAAGACAGAAAGAAGTTAAACTACCTCTCTCTGAAAATAAACCTCAAGGTAACATGTCCATAAGTCTTCCTTGGCACATAAGGAAATTACAGCAACTTCAGAACCATCTTTCAAGTTGCCTTTGTAGATTAGAGTGTCTGGACTAGAGCCAATAATGTTGCTGAAATCTTCACAAGCTACTTCCAGCTCTTGTTTACTCAACTTCGTCACATCCTTCAGCATATCAGATTCTATTACCCAACAACAATGAAGTCAGAATTATGAAGTTTATTGTCATTTTACAGAAAGCTTGATCAAAACTCAAAATTACATAAAAAAAATTAGTTTTTATGTTGTCGGACGAACCTATGTACATATAAATTGGTTCGTTCCCATTTCTCACTTTCTTCCAAGGGATTCGGACATGACATTTCCCTTTACATTTTTTAACAGCTGCTAGAACAGCACAGAGTAAGATGATAGCTGCAAGGATTCCAGTTACTATTTCCACAGCCAGAAGCCATGCAGGTTGTGATTTTTTCTGCTGCTTAGATCCTTCTTTGGCATCCTGGTTGCCCACGTTAGCTGCGTGGCTTCCAGCAGGATGAGAAGCACCTGAGATGTACAGATTATTTAAGTATGACAATACTATATCATGACTTTCTACGACTGTAATCAGTATCTAGAATGAGTAAGAACTATAATCTTTCAAATTAAGCATTCAGACAGACTGACCAAATACATTTTGGGGTAGCTCGGAGTTCAACTGCTGAAGATTCAGTTTTCATTTCAAAATTTCAAATCAATCATATGATTCAAGGTTGACATGTATATAAGCTGATTCAGCTTGCTCGGTCGCTAACCACAGATTCATACAAGGAAAAGCTCTGAAAGACATACCGCACTGTGAAGCATGGCGCTGTTTGTAATTTTTGTCTTGGAAGCAGTTCCCTTGAAAACTTGATCTAAAAGAATGAAAGCATAAGTATAAGAAGGTTGTCTTGGAAAAAATGGACGTACAAAAGATGAGATAGGTACCCTGGGAGATGCGCAAGGCATTGTGGTATTTTCCCGACAAAGAAGTTGTATGACAAATCAACACTTTTTAACTGAGTCGAACGACAAAAGCCAGAGGCACTTCCACGAGAAGCATACCTAAAGCAGCAGTAAACAGAAGGGTATGCGTTTCAGACATATATTTGTGAAATGTTTCCCACACTATGTCTAGTTTGAGCTGTAACAAGTTCATTAGAAGCTAGCAGCTAATACACTACCTGAGTAACTACATGAATATCATGCTTTTCTGAATGTACTAATGCAAGTTTGATTTATCAAAATGTCTATCCTTCTACTGAAAAATGTGATACTACTAAAATTCAGCACTTTCTCATACATCGACTTAGGTATCACATGACCAACTATTTCAGAAGATATGAAAAAGTCGTAAACTAACAGAATAATGTAACTAGAATGCAAGAAATGTTGCTTACAGTCCATGCTGTTTAGATGTAAAGCTTGGACCACTGCTACCGGGAACATTTCCTTGAAGCTTATTTCTATCCACCCGCAGCTCAACGAGGTTCCCCAACTTGCCAAGTTCAAGGGGCAAATGTCCAATCAGTCCATTAGATTGAAGGTTTCTTCAAAAGTAGTAAATTATTGAAGTTAGAGAAATGCAAACAGAATAAACCAGATGAAATCCATTTAAAGAGTATATATATTTATTACTAAAGAAAACCCACATTTTCGTAATTTTGACCAAATTCCCAATCTCACGAGGAATAGGCCCTGTCAGCCGATTCATCCCTAAATCCAAAACCTTTAGATTCTTCAGCATGCCAATTTCTTTGGGTATAATTCCAAGGAGATTGTTTTTGTGCAAAACTCTGCAAACATAGTCATATACCAGAACATGAGAAACCATAAAATTTTGCATACAAAACTATAATGTGGTGAATTAATACATACAGCTCTTGCAAGTAGGTCAATTTACTCAGCGCTGGGGTAAGAAATCCGTTCAAAGATAGATTAGACAGATTTCTGCAAAAGCACATCCGTAGAGAAAGATCGTTATACTCCAATTGATCAATACCAGGTTCAACATAAACACTGTACACATTGCATACGGGATATGGCATACTCATATCTATAAACATACTCTTGACTATAAATTCCTCAAATACACAAGTTATAACACTTCATAAAACATATCGACTACATTACAGGAAATTTTCCGCACCAACGAAACTAACTAGAATTTGGACCTTAAACGATATACTAAATGCTACACTTGGATTAATCTGCATACCCATATCTATTGTGAAACATACCATTAAATGCCTCTAACACCCACATTAGTTTCCCATTATTAAACTACATTTCAACAAATTTCTACTTCAACCAAACTAACTACAAATTAGGGAGCAACATTCATTCCAAAATTGGCAAAAACATGAAATTCAGAAAAATCAAAAAATAAACTCAACTTACAAAGAGATAACATGATCATGTGTCTGAGAACAGCTAATGCCTGACCAATTACAAGGATCTCCATTCAGAAAATTCCAATTTGATAAAACCATGGAAGGGTCTTCAATTATAGCTTCCCTGAAAGCTCTCAGAGCTAAAACTGCACAAACCCAATGAAACCCAGTTAGAAAAACTTCAATCTCAACAACAATCAAAACCCAAAAATCCAAGAAATGGTAAAATCAAAAAGCAAGAACTTACTTTCATCAGATGAAAAACAATCACCAAAACCCACAAAAACCACACCAAAAATAACCAAAAAAATCTGAAACACACCAACTACTCTTCTCATCATTTTCCCTCAACACACATTACAAAGAAACACCTCCTCACAACTCTACTGAAAAACTCAATAAAAGAAACAAAGGGTTTAAAGAAAATAAAGAATTAAACCAAACCCATAGTACCAAATTTCTTCTTTGAAACAAACAAACAAATGGCGATGAAAACTCATTCAATGAAGTGAAGCTAATGAAGTTAAATGAGTGAAAGTGTGTTGAGACCCAAGCCTTGAGTTCAAAGCGAGGTTGTTAGGGTATAACAAAATTTATTAAAATGCCAAAGATTTTTCAAAAACAAAAAGAAAAGATAAAATTCAATGACAGAGACATGGAAAAAGAAAAAGAAAGCAAAAAAAGCAAAGTGGAATTTCTTTTTGCACTGAAAATCAATGTTTGGGGGTTTAAGAAAAAATTAGTAAATCTTTGTGTTATTAAGTAAATAATGGCTGCTAATTAGTGAAGATGATTAGTTGGGGGTAACGATACACTGTAGCTCGGCGTATCGTAATTTGGACATGGGTATGTTGATTGTACGGTTGTGATTGATTTAGAGTATGATGATTGTCTGATTGAGTGTTTGTTGGTGGAAAGTGTTAGTTGGATGGTTGGTGGTGTTGTTTGTAATGTAGGGCTGTAAAACTTAGAATAAGCAGTGCAGGTATGTAGTTGTGGCCCTATTTTTAAGCCGCATTAAATTTTTCAAGCACGTTACAATACAACTGGGGGATAATAAAAATCGAAGTGCGACCAAGTTTTTTAAAAATATTTACTTCCACCTCAATTTGACCATCACCCCGTACAAAATGTACATCACATGTCACAAATGGAATCCAAAGGTAAATTAAGGAGAAGGTGATTTTTTACTACAGGTCGTGGATATGGTGCATGTTCATTTTGGTGCACCCTCTACATAGATATTATGATCATCCTTGAACAATATGGCTGAATACAAATCCATCGAGTCTTTTGAAAATAACATAGCAATTTGCACTGGTTACCAAGTGTCCTTTCTTTTCAAGTCATTATAAAACTTATGTTGTTTTATGGCATTTTGAAATTCATTCCATGAACCGAGGATTAAGGTTACACACTTGCCCACCGAAATATTTTAAATTCGATGGGAAATTAATTTCACAAAATTGGTTAATTAACCCAATAACGATAATTCCTGGGTGAAAAAGACATGTAAAATTTGATATTGTTTAAATGGACGAGAATGTAAAAATAGTCAGGATGTAAACAGTTTCATCCTACCCATTTTCAAATATTTTTTCTTATTTTTAATTTACATCAGGATGCATCCAGTTTCACCCTCGCTATTTTTTAAGTTTAAGCCAGGATGAATCCAGATTCATTCTTGTTATTTTTTTGGTGTCCATTCACCCATACTAATTTTTACTCGTCCATTAGAACCAAGTTTTAAAAATATTTTGGCAATTGACCCAATTTCTCAAATTATTTCTGGGTTTGTTTTTGGACATCATTTCTTTTTACATACACCGTGGTAAAAATGTTTGGGGTAATGAAACCAATGATCTGAGTTTGAAACTCGTCAAAATTTATTTCTTTATCGATCAAAAATGATATAATAATAACATATTAACCAGTTTTTTTTTCCTGGCGTCATTAGGGGCGGCCCTGAAATAATTAGGGGTGATTTTTTTATTCCCAACCCATAGACAAGGTTATGGGATGTCCAAATTTGCGGAGATTACCAAAGTACCCTTACACAATCGGTAGTTAGGAAAGTGGTATTATCTACCGATTACTAGTATTATCAATCTTGTGACCATTAGCAATCGGTAGATAGGTGAAGTTCATAAATAACTTCATAAACTACCGATTACTAGTTTGTTTAAGAAAGAGTTATTGCCATAATCGGTAGAATACTATCCTATAATATCTACCGATTGTTAAAGTAGAAAACTCAATTTTATCTGTTTTGCAGAAAAAGTGAATTTAGGGCAACCGTCTATAGTCGGTAGAAAATGAAAATAATATGACTACCGATTGTAATTGCCGACACAACCTTTTGACGATTAAGACCACCCAAAACCTAGGAATTTCATTTTCTTTTCAACTCTTCTTCTCCTCTTCTTCTTCCCTTCCGATTGTGGAGAGTAAAAACACTATTCCCCCCTATTCAAACTTCAATTCATCGTCGTCGTTCATCGTCGAATCAAAAACATCGTCGATTCTTCTATAAAACGATGACTGATACTAATGAACCCACGAGAGCTCGAGAAAAATTAAAGAACAAATCGATTGTAACTGCTGCAAACGACGAAGAACGCGACGAAGTACACGAACACGAAGAACATGAAGAGGATGACGCCGATGATGTAGGTGGTGGTGGTGATTCTGATAATCAAACTCTCCAGCAAATGGCCCCAATTAGGTAAGTTTCTATCGTTTTATGTGTTTATGTTGCTTCAATTTGACGAATCCATGAAAATAAGTTCTAGGGTTTTCAGTTATTTCCCAGAATCGGTAGTTAGATCTTATTTTTATCTCCCGATTGTGTCCATTTTCTAGGGTTTTTGGTTACCTCGACCAGAATAGGGAGTTAGGTTTTATAGATTACTTCCGATTATACAAATCTGTTTTCCACTGAACCATAAAGTTGACATAATCGGTAGCTAGGTTATATGTTGCCTTACGATTGTAACAGAGAATTAGAACATGTAGGGACACATAATTGGTACCCAGAATCGGAAGATACTATATAGTATTTGTCTTCCGATTGTTTATAATCGTAGGTTAGACGAATTCAACATACTACCGATTATGAAAATCACAAAATTTGAAAATTTTGTGATTTTAGCAAAATCCTATTTCGGGGCTACGTTTTAACCGGAAGCCAAAGGCCATTTCTTTACTTTCGAGTATATGCAATCGGTGGTTATTGTATATTGTTTTGCTCCGATTATATATGTCTCATGACTTTATCAGTTTCTGAACCCAAATTGATGCATAATCGGGAGAAGAAAACTAGAATATTACTTCCGATTGTGTGTAGTCGGAAGAAAATATTTTACCCTTGCTTCCGATAGTGCATAATCGGAAGTTTTATTTAAATTATGACTTCCGATTGTAGAGTTTGTAATATGATTCAGCTCATTAAATTTTATTGTTTAGGGACAGGCGAGGTAAGAAAGACCAAGCTACAACTGTTATAGGGCCTTGTCAAAAAGGGGGTAAGAAACTAAGTGCTAGTGCGCGGAGAGAAAGGAGCCAAAAAGAAGTGGAACCAAGCGCTCAACAAGGAACTCAAGAAGAAGTACAAGCAAGCGCTCCAGAAATCACTCAAGAAGAAGGACAACCAAGTGGTACAAAAGGAGCAAAAGGAGTTACAAAAAAGCTAATCGCGAAGAAAGCATCACACCTTGTACCCATTTCTTTGAAGAAGACGGATTTTGAAGAAGAAATCCCTGGGCTGCCTAGAGACGGAGGAGCATTGTTATTTGGCTACAAAGACTCTTGGGCCAGAGAAATCTACGAAACTGAGGTAATAATCATATTATTTTCTACTTATGTATTGTCGTTTTATTCGTAATAATACTCTAAATAATTTTGTAATGTGTTGTGTGTTTAATAGTATCATTCCGATGCGATTCGTCTACTCAAGCCCACTTCCGCACCAGCAAAAGTATTGAAAGATTGGCCTTTATCCGGTGAATGTGAGAGGTTCAAGAGAACTATAGCCAACTCGGGATTAGCTAGTGCTGCCGAGAACTCAATGTTGGACCATGATCGGGTCACGATATCGGCTTTTGTGGAGAGATTGTATCCCGAGACTGACACCTTTCATATGTCGTTTGGGGAGATGACCATTACTCCAGATGATGCGAAGCAGATTCTTAATCTGAATGACCATGGTGTAGCTGTCAAGTATGACTACACAAAGCAGTTAAGTTGGGAAAAACTTTATGATTTGTGTAAAACCTGTTTTGGTTGGGATAAAGAGACAGCAGACATTGAGTTCAACAGGTGCTTCACTTACAAAACTAGACAGTTTAACATGAGTCGGTTGATCAAGATATTCAAAGGCACTACCGAGAAAGAACAGCAAGGATCGTTAAGTGATGCCGAAGTGGATGCCGCGGCCACCGCCTATCTCTTGGTTGTATTGGGATGTGTCATATTCCCTAATATCAGTGGCAACCGAGTAGACGCCAACCTTCTACAACTATTGCATCCTCTCAATAAGGTCGCAGACTACTCCTAGGGCATGGAAACTATTGCATTCTTGATGGCAGAGTTGATAAAAGCGTCGAGGCTTAGAACTAGCCAAATTGCCTGGAACGTGAGTCTATTCCAGGTATTTTCTCAACTCTATTAATCCATTGATCGTTATGTTTTTTTTTTCTAATTTAAGAATCAATTTCTAATACTTGGTTTGATATCTATATAGACATGGATCTATGACCACTACCCCAGTCTGAAATTGGCAGTAGGAAAGAGGTAAACCGAGAGGAACAAAGTACAAGTTCACAAAGAACCGTTCAAGGACAAAGGAGCAGCAGTTAGTTAGCTTGAGGGAGAAATTAGACTCACTTAAGGCCTCGGAGGTATGCTTTGATCCATACAAGGAAGACCGAGCTAGTGGACATATAGCGGGTCGTTCCGAGTTGTCCCATTATTTTGGACCGTTGTGGCACCCCACAGGTTATGTGATGTACAATGGCTCCAGGGTGATGCGGCAACATGGGTCTTGCCAAAGATTACCATGTCATCACATAAATGGCAAGTTCAAGTTGGACGTGGAGCATAGCGAGTCTAACCAGGACAACATCAAGGTAGTTTACTCTGGTACACCATCTGTTACTGAACATTGGGATAAGAGGCAGTACCACTTGGTGAACGCTGGGAGAGCTGTCAACCGAGGTGATGAAAATGCTCCAGGCTATATGGAGTGGTACCGGGAGCATTCACATGTTCGTGTAATCCGTGAACTTAAAGCAAAGTCGACCTCGGCGGCTTCCATTTACAGATGTATCATCAAAGAAAAAACCCCAAGCTATAATAAACTGGTGCGTATGGTTATGACTTTTCCCTCTAATATTACGATTCAATTTCTTAGGTGAACTCCATTTGATGTTTTGTCAATTAAAAAAACAGGTGAATAGGTTCAAGTTTTTGTCCAACTGGTGCGCTGATTGCATAACGGCTGGACAGCCTGTGCCAATTGAGAAGATAAAAAAGCACAGGGAGATGATTGATAATGTTGATAATGAAGACTATGCAGTTGAGTTTGGGGAGAAAGTGACGAAGAACCCGCCCAAGAAAAATGCATCAAAGGCGTCCAAAAGATCTCAGGCTTCTTCAAGCTCTTGTGCTGAAGGAAATATTGAGGGAGATGAAGGTGATGCTGGTGATAATGCGGGTTGTCCGGGTCGTGTTAAGCGTTCTAAAACTTTAGCTGACAATAGTAAGAAGAAAACTAGAAATTAGGTGATAATGTGTTGTTCGATGTAATGGATTATGTTGTTTTAACAGTTTCTTTCGGATTATGGTGTTTTAAATACTTGTTTTGGATTATATGTTCTTAAGTTTATGGGTTATGAATGTATTTTGAGTTATATTTATTTCTTGATTGTCTGAAACTGCTGAATTTTACACCATAATCGGAGGATACATATCAACCTTACCTACCGATTCTGGTAAATTTTCAAAAAATTGTGAGATATGTGCAGAATCG
>JAJJMB010001160.1:3424020-3500547 GCA_023531105.1 Papaver atlanticum | reverse complement strand
CCGATTCTGGTAAATTTTCAAAAAATTGTGAGATATGTGCAGAATCGGTAGTAATTTTCAAAAAATTGTGAGACATGTTAACTCCAAGTCTACCGATTATGGTAGTTCCCAAATTCGAAAAACTTGAGATTTTTTCAAATATCAATTTTGGGGCAACTCCAAAATCGGGAGACATGTTAACTCCATGTCTACCGATTATGGTAGTTCCCAAATTCGAAAAACTTGAGATTTTTTCAAATATCAATTTTGGGGCAACTTCATAATCGGGAGACATGGTAACTAAATACCTTCCGATTGTAGGTTTTTTTCAAAATAACAAAACTTTCAAACTACATATGTACACAATAACCTCTGATTATCCTAACATCTACCGATAACGTAAATAAACTACCGATTGTATTTTTATCTACCGATTATGAAGGGTATAATTGCCATTTTGAAAAATCGCCGTTAAGAGATGGCTTCATTTTAGGTTTGGGTGACCCTATTTTGTCTTATTAGTCGCCCCTAATTCTTTCAGGATTGCCCCTAATGACGCGCCAGTTTTTTTTTGTGTTGCAATGTACAAGTACATAATAATAACAAATTACTATCATGTCATTCATGTATATACAATAATGAAGAAAGAAAGAATAATGTATGGTTAAAAATGCAGAGTAGAGTATAAGCAAAACAATTCATGAATCCCCCCACCACCAACCGAAAGATATGTATATCTACATACAGTAACTTTGAATAGGCATTACAGTGCCACCCATTCTATGTGCCTTCAGAAAAATGAAAAAGCAGAACTTACCTCCTCCTTTTTTTTATCCAGAAAACCACGTGATAGACTTTTCTCTAAAGCATTGACGTGAATGGGTCCATTAATTTTAAATTCTGGGCATTGAGGTGCAAATGCGTCAGTCAGAGTAAGAAACAACTGCAGTTCATGGTGCGACTGTATTGTAGCTATCACGCCTATATCTATCAGTCTCCCTTCACAGTTTTAATGGGGCTACCGTTTGCTTAGGGGTGTACCAATATACATATAGGACAAAAAACATTTGTTTTTAGATTAGTACACCCCCAAACAAAATGATACCCCCATCAGCAGCCTTGCTCAATTTGGACGAAAGTTCAAAAAAAAAAATGGTAACCCATTACAAAAGGCAATCCCATGCCATGGCCATAGAATATGGTAATCGCATTAACAACCTTGCCAAATTTTCTAAGCAAGAATTAAAAAATACTAATGTATATACACGAGAGGAGACTTTGAAATCTCTGTCAAGTATCTCCCTCTGAACATATAAATGGTAGATTAATAATGACGGTAATCTGGTACTATTTCCGTTTCTAAAAATGAAAAATTGATAACTCTTTTATAGAAACAGATAGAGTAATAAATTCCACGGAGTTATTTGCGGCACATGTCCATTTGATTAGTTTAATACAAAACGAACGCTCATATCTGATTTTCTTGGTAGTAGGTAAATTTCAGCAGTATTGGTAATGGAGTCAGAAACTGGAATATCAAGTCCTCCCAGTCATCAGGTCTACTTTCTTGCATTTCCAACTTCCATTTGTTTGATTTCATTTCTGTGTGTTTGTAAGTGTTTCCTTAGTTTTATTTCTTAGCTTGTTTGTATATACATTTTTTGTTGGCTGGTTGCAGTTATCAAAGAGGAACTTATTATTATTGGTGTATCAAAGTTTTGGTGTAGTTTATGGAGACTTGAGTACGTCCCCGTTATATGTTTATACAAGCACTTTCGTTGGGAGATTGCAGGATCATCAAAATGAAGAAGCGATTTTCGGAGCATTCTCATTGATTTTCTGGACGCTTACATTGATACCTTTGGTTAAGTATGTCTTAATCGTTTTGAGTGCGGACGATAATGGTGAAGGTGCGAAGTGGCACAGATTGTTTATTCAAATGATAATTGACTTATTGATAATGTGAGGTAGGGTCTGATAGTATTTGTGAAAATGCTCAGGTGGAACATTTGCGCTTTACTCATTGCTCTGCAAGCATGTGAGGTTTAGTCTACTTCCAAATCGACAACCAGCTGATGAGGAGTTATCTGCATATGGTCCCTCGACACAGTTAGCAGTATCCTCTCCATTGAAAAGGTTTCTTGAGAAGCATGAAAGACTTGGAACAGCACTACTCATTGTGGTATTATGTGGCGCGTGTATGGTTATTGGTGATGGAATTCTTACTCCAGCAATTTCAGGTAATTTTATTGTTTGAGATCCTGAATTTGGTTTGTCTCCCTAATCCAGTATGACCAACATTTCTGTGCACATACTCACACTCATAACGAAGACCTAGGCCATATTCTCACTAAGCGTTAGTGGTGATCTGGTTTGAATGGACGATTTTACCATGAAATACCAATTTAGCTAATTTATGATTTATCTCCCATCAGTTTGCGCGTTTATATCTGGATATCAAAGTATTAGGCCTGGCTTCACATCGTAATGACTCTTAAACATGGGTTTGTTTGCCAATTGCAGTTTTGTCATCTGTCTCTGGACTAGCTACTGAAGTGAAACTAACCGAAGGTAAGTACAAGCATTAGACTTTTCATTATTGACCTTAAAATCCTGGTTGTTCGACTATGGATTCACTCAGCCGGCTTTCTTCATTTTGTGAGCATTGCTGATAGTTGATGTTGTTGCATTTCTCCAGCTGAGATAAATCTTATCGCATGTGGTATATTGGTGGGACTCTTTGAGCTGCAACGTTTTGGCACCCACTGGGTTGCTTTTCTGTTCGCACCCATTGTTATCATTTGGTTGATATCACTTTTTGCCATCGGACTGTATAACACAGTATATTGGAATCCTAAGATTGTGGTTGCAATGTCTCCACACTATATCATCAGGTTCTTTAGAGAGACGGGTAGAGATGGTTGGATCGCCCTTGCTGGAATTCTTCTTTCCATTACAGGTAGTCAGACCAACATAGTGTGAATGTGCACTAGGTTTTCTTATGGATGTGAATGTGCAACAACAATAAATTTAGCTATTAAAGATGACGGTTAATTGATTATTAGAAGTTCAGAAGTTGGTTTTAAAGCATGTGAAACTTTACGAAACAAAAGTCATCCTCATCTTTTCTTTTGTCTAGATTTTATAAGACTACTAAAGCTTCCTGGATCTCGCAGGTACTGAAGCAATGTTTGCAAATCTTGGACATTTCACTGCTTTGTCGATAAGGGTAATCCACGACTGGCTTTGTTATATACACAGTGAAGTTTTTACACATAACTAAAGGTACTAACAGCTCTGTGGGATATATTGCTGTTTTGTAGCTAGCTTTTGCGCTTGTGGTTTACCCATGTTTGGTAGTGCAATACATGGGGCAAGCTGCTTTCCTATCTAAAAATCCCTCTTCTATTCCGACCAGTTTCTATGACTCAATACCAAGTGAGTTGTCTTACACATGGTTGTGTGTTCCTTATCATTTGGCATCCCTTGAGATTACCCGCAACTTCATATGTAACCGCAAACCTCAGTTTTGTCTGACTTCCATTTTTTAACTTCCAACAGAAATTTTATTTTGGCCGGTCTTTGGAATAGCGACCTTAGCAGCCATTGTTGGGAGTCAAGCGGTCATCACAGCTACCTTTTCTATAATCAAACAATGCAATGCCCTCAGTTGCTTTCCAAGAGTTAAAATTGTCCACACCTCAAGACACATGTTTGGGCAGATCTATATTCCAGAAATAAATTGGATCCTCATGATACTTTGTATTGCTGTGACAATTGGATTCCGAGACACAACCTCTATTGGAAATGCTTATGGTAAGTCTATTGTTGGATTGCTCGTACCAGCCAAAGCAGCTAGCTCAGTATAGCAGGATTTGACTCTATTATAGTCATTTACGTAGGTTCTTGTAACTGACTCACAGCTGATCCCTTACTTCTTATTCTTTTCCAGGCATTGCTTGCATAACTGTTATGTTTATCTCAACTTGGCTGATGGCGCTAGTCATTGTCTTCGTATGGCAGAAAAATATACTTACTGCTGCCGCTTTTCTTCTTTTATTTGGATCCATCGAGGGGATTTACTTATCTTCTTCAGTCACTACTGTTCCTCATGGAGGTTGGCTGCCCCTAGTTCTTGCTTTGATCTTCATAACAAGGCCTCCTTGAAATGGCTACTCACCCTCGGTCCCAGCCTTGGGATTGCTAGAGTGCCTGGGATAGGCCTCATCTACTCAGAACTGACAACAGGGATCCCAGCAGTCTTCTCTCATTTTGTTACTAATTTCCCTGCGTTCCACAAGGTCTTAGTGTTTGTTTGTGTGAAGTCAGTTCCAGTTCCCTACGTATCACCCGAAGAAAGGTTCCTCATTGGGCGGCTTGGCCCTAAATCTTACAGAGTGTACCGCTGCATTGCAAGGTATGGATACAAGGACATCCATCGGGACCACAATGACTTTGAGAACCAGATCATTCAAAGCATTGCAGAATTCATCCAGATGGAAGCAGATGTATCCCAGTTCTCGAACTCTAGGACTGCATCTTCAGGTGGAAGGACGGCGGTTATAAGCATCAGGTCTGTCGAATCTACTTCAAGTTTGATAGTTACTGAGCAATTAGAGTTAGAGATAAATGCTTCCATCCAAAGCAGCGAATCCTCGACCTTTCAAAGCTTGAGGTCTGTGTATGAGGAGGAGAACCCATGTGTCAGAAGGAGGGTGAGACTCCAGTTACCACAAAGCACAGCTATGGACCCTTCTGTGAGGGAAGAACTGACGGACTTGATACAAGCGAAAGAAGCAGGGATAGTGTATATGGCGGGGAACTCTTATGTAAAGGCTCGAAGGTCATCTTCATTTTTAAAGAAGATGATAATCGATACTGGCTATTCGTTTCTTGATAAGAATTGCAGGGGAGACTCAGTGGCACTGAACATCCCCCACCTCAGTCTCATTGAAGTAGGAATGATTTACTGTGTGTAGTTGCATGATGCATATTTAAGATGAAAGGGAGTTTATATTAAAAGAGTCCCAAGATTCTTCAAGTGTGATGGGTGGTATTCTACCGTTTGAACATAAGAACATAGGCTCTTAGAACCCAGGTATTGCCTGTCACCGCATTGGTCGACGTAATTGTGTAACTAATGTGTAGCAATCAGCCTCTAGAAAACTAGAACATAGCTGTAAAACCCATTGAACATTTTGGGTATCTCAGTAACTAGAAATGTGAGAGGAACATTTTGGGAAATCTGAAACTCTCATAGAATGGGTTGGCGCAGTGCCAACCCATTCTATGAGAGTTTCAGATTTCCTTCAAAAAAAATGAAAAAGAGAAGTTACCTCTATGATTAGAAAAATTGAAGAAAACCACATGAAAGATTCTAAAGCATAAACGTGAATCGGCCCATTAAGTTTAAATTGGGCCTTCAGGTGCAAATAAACAACAAAAGAAAATACACTGGAAGCTTTACAGACAGCTAAAGCCTATAATAGATGATGGTCTAGCTGATAATCTTTTCAGTTCATGAAGGAGTTGCAAGGAAAACCTGATCACCGCCATTAATCCCTTCGGTAAATAGACGGTTCTTCCTGACCATTTTTCAGATGGACTGTCTACATTATTCATCAGACATGCTTGATTACAATTCTTTCAGTCATGATTCTGGATTTGACCTAGTTTTTCTCTTCTTCATTTCATCTTCCTCCCTGAATCTCCGTCTTCTCTTTTCCCTTTGAAGCTTCTTTGATATCAGTTCTTCCTTGGCCTTCATAGCCTCCTGTGCTCTTCTCTTCTGATTTTCCTTCTGCGTCATCTGTACAATAAAGGTCAACCAGATTAGAGGCAAAGTTGACTGACTTGGTATACTGACTGAAAGCTACTGAATAATAATAGTCCACATAACTAAAATTTTGGTAGGAGCTTTAACATAGCCATCAACAACACCCATAAGAAAACAGTTAAAATGAGAACTGAAGTTTTATAACATCAATTTGTTCCACGCTAGACTTTTGGCAAGTATGTTTTCCTCAGTCATGATCACCCTTGAAACATAATCTTCTCAATATAAACAAACTCTAACCCTATTACCGTCCGTTTAAAATCAAGAGCACGAACAGGTGGCAAGAGACAGGTTGACAGTGGAAAACTAATTCTAGGACCAAAAATTCGATAGCAAGACAAGTCAGCCTTCATTATCTGCATGTGAGCTCTAAGAAGCACATATAAATTTTGTACAGGTTGTGCGATACTATAACATACTACATTGCCCAAGTCATCAATGTGATCCACTCGATAATCTTGAGAATGCACAAATAATGTTGTCAACCTATTATCGAAACTAGGCAACTAAAGGATTGCTAGACAAAATCAGAAAGAGGAATAGTAACTCCAATTTATCTGATCATTTGTCTAAAGAGCCTAACCACCCAAACAGGTGGAGATTAAGCTGAATTGTTTGAGTTGAGATGATAAGATTGCAGAATTCTCCATTTCAGCTGGCAGCATTCAAGATGCATGACAATGACAATTCAAAATAGGAATTCTACATGGACTGCAATTTGTGACCAAATAATATGGGAGTTAGCTGGATCAGTCTAGAAGTTCGTACCTTTTCCTTTTTCAACACCTGAAGCTGAGTGCAAAAACGAACTTTGCGCTGCCTGGGTTCCCTGAACTCTGAATGCAGCTTTCCAAGCTTCTTCTTACGACAAGGGGGATCCTTGGGTTTTGATTCAAATGGGAGTAAAGCTTGTAGAGTTGTAGTGCTTTTAGGATTACCATCAGATCGAACTTTCTTGGTTTCCATTCAGTTGGCTATACACAAAAAATAAAAGTCAGATATGGAAAATTAAGAATTTATAAGCCGTGAACTAAAACCATCTCTGAGTTTGCTTTAGGAGGCAACCCTGTAGAGTGAATCCTCGTTAAGAGGAATAGGGAGATTATGCTCTCGCTGCAGCTTAGCTACCATTTTTATGCGATCAAGCGGATGCAGGGCCGTCGTTAATGGGTTGAAGAAACGAGTAACCTCAACTGAGTCCATACACGAAAGAGAACAACATCGCTCATAAGAATCCTGTCCTCAAATCTAGCAATCCCTTCTCAAGCTTGACCTCCCTTCCTTTTCGGTCTATTACCAAGCTCTTCTTTTGCAGCCTGCCGTTAACAGTACAATTAGAAACACGAGAAACTAACTTCACAGGAATTCTGGGGATCCTAATACAGCATTATAGGCCGGGAGTACACGATTCAACATAAGAGTGTCAACAGAATGAACATTTACTTAAAGAAGAAAGAGTTCTTTGATTCTTACTTTACTGTACACTAACCAAGGTTCTGAGCTCTAACACAACAGACCTCTGCAGACCACATAAATGATCCAAGGATTGACTTATTCTAAGCATGATGACAACCCATTTTATTTTTTTTGGAAATTAGCATCATGTAAAATTAAAACCTAAATGTATTGCAAACTATTGTTCAAGATCTTATAATACAAATAGCAGCATGCAAGAGCAAAAACAGAGGAAATGAATACGTTTCTACTTTAGCACACCAACCTCTTCTCCCCCGTGTTCCACTCACAGTCCGAACTGCTGCACCCTCAAACCTAGCAATTTCAAAATTTGATGTTTACATGTCCTTGACAAAAGCAGATTTCTTGAAGATCTTGCAGGGAGTTCCAACTAGCTAGATTTTCTTCACTATCTTCGCAGCATGGTTTAATTCAAGTAAGACAGCAGTTGCTGTATTCCGAAGTACTGCCTGAGGACTCAAATGCAAACCATTCAGCAAACAAAATAAAGATGCAATTGCAAGAAACGAAAAATATTATTACATATCGTTCTTTAAATTATATCATTCAAGACATCCTCTGCCACAGTACGATAAATAGGTCTTATCATCCATGTTTCTGACAAAACAAAGCTCAGGATAGTACGTAAATTAAGTTTTTTCTGGTTCTAAGCCAGATAATTTCAAGAAGTCAAGGGTAAGAAATATAAACACTATAACTTTTTTAGTGTATTATTCCCACCTATTTAGCAACAGAAATTAAACAGGAACCATAGTAACAATAAAGTTCAAGTGGAATGCATCAGACCTGATCGTTTGCCATACTCTGTATAGCAACAACTCCGGTATTGGGAGGTGCAAGAGGGCCCCAAAACATAGCGAGCCAATGCATGTGTTCAGGAGTGTATCTAAGCATTCGATGCCTTCCATTATTATCTTCAATGGCATAAATGGGTGTGATCTGGTAGCGTCTCCAACCAATTGAAACAATGACAAGATCTCTTGTCTTCAGTACCTTCCTATGTCATCATGCCGTTTCAGACTTTCAGTCTCGCCTGAAGGATACAAGGAATTCACATGTTACACACAGACACACAAAGTGCTTGATCATACAGGCCTTGAAAGATAATTCAGTTGGGTTAAGAAGAAATAGTCGTAGATATAATTCAACAATGAACTTTCCCCATTTAAGCAGCTAAGAAAGTTCAAAAGCATAATAGAAAAATAAAATTTGATCTGTAAAAGCAGTATAGACAACATTTGTATCCTTAAAAACTACTACGAAGTGGATTGACAACTGCACAATGACAATGACAATGACAATGAATTCAAATTTAGCATTTTCAGTTGATAAATTTATGGCGATGGAAACGGAATGAGGAGAACATGCAAGAGATGTTGTTACGGAGGAAGGGAATTTAAGTTAAATGCATAGAGAAGCAAACTAACTAACATGTGCTGAGACTAACTGCTGACCTTCGGTTGATTTGTTCATAAGCTTTATGATCAAGATTATCAATGACTACTGGGCACATTTTCTGACTGAGTTTGGGCATGAGCCAAAGCATCTCTAACTAAGTGTAGCCAACATACAGATTAGTCACATACTGGTCAGGATAAAGGCATCCAACAATAACCCTTACGCAAAATAAAGCGGATGCATAATTAAGAACCAAATTAACTAACATGTACTAGGACTAGTAAGCTATAAATGCTGGGCTTCAGTTGCTCTGCTCTGATCAAAACTATCAATGACTATTGAGTACCTTTTTCTTTTAATAAGTTCGAGCATGAGCCAAAGCATTTCTAAATATGTGTAGCCAGCAACAGGGTTGGTCGTACTTTCTCTCAAACAATCATACCACTGGTCTGTGGAAAAGTAGCTATAAGGTTTACATACAATGGAGTTAAGTATCACCTTTTCAAACAGCTTTTCCATTTGCATCAACGTTAGAAAACTGAACAGAGTTATCAGGAATCTCTACGTATACCGCATCCTTGTCATAGAGAAGATCGCCAAGATCAGCAATGGGTGCATAGACGAGTTTTTCCTTGTCCCGCAACCCTTTTTTTCGCAGCAGATGGTAAAGGGAAAGGATCGGCTAAGCTAGTTACACCAGCTAGTGAGAAATCACCAACACCAGCAATATGCACCTGGCAAATATGAACTTGAGTCAGTCCATCTACCCGTAGAAAAAAGTGCAAACAAACCATGTAGGACAACATCGGAGAAGCAACAAGTACACCACGCAGCACACACTTACAAATAAGGCAGAAAATCTAGAGCAGCAACTGCCCAGTAGGTGACAATTGCATAACCCCATAAAACTATGAAAAATGTTAAGGATGCACGGAAAGTTTTAACTTTCATGGATATTAATGGTCAATTATACATCAATACTGAAATGATTCTTCTCTTCATAATTCTGTACATTCCAGACAACAGTAGAACGAAATCAAGTCCACTAATCTACTTCCAGAATTGTCATCCCTCGAAAGAAACCTAATTCAGATTTAAGATTCCACCGAAGACAGATCAAGGACAACCAAATTTCAAACATCCAACAAACATTTTCTAGTATACTTTATAAACTTCTTTGTTCGCTTTCTGTGTCTTTAACAAGAGATGTAGACAGTAAGCAAAATATCTTAGAATACACAACCCGCTCTCCTTTTTACCTTTGGCACATATAAAGAAATTATTTGTTATTTCTTAATTCTTATTTCACATTCAGCAGATCTTTTACAGGTTTTCACATTAAGCAGATCTTTTACAGGTTTATAAAATATGAACAAAATTATAAACTAGATGAGAAATATTTGTGTGTTTGTGTCTGCGCGTGCACGCTTGTGTGTAAAACCATGAGCAAAATTTTATTTAGAAGTATGTCATATCAATCAGATAATTCTCTAAGTAGCATTAGTCAACAGAACAAACATAATATAATAAGGTATGATATATGATAAAGCAACAAACAAGAAGAATGTGTTGACAGAGGTCATCTCTGTTTTGTTGTTCAATTCCCAAATCTGATGAAATTAAAGAATGTTTGTCATTAAATGCACTACCAAATTATAGTAATCTGGCTAAAGTAAGTACCTTGGTTCCTTTCTTAATATGACAACCTCAGACATAACCATACAAAATTATGTTCTGTCTTTTTTGTCCAAGTGCACTCTTTAGCAAGATCTTCAAAACGATTCACCAGCACATATAGATGTGCAGCTCGCCATGACAAAGGATGACATTGCATAACTGATACGAGTCTTGCCAGATAGTGAAATTCATGTTTCGCACACCTGTAATCATAAACAGGATATTAAACATGATGGACAAGCAGCTTTCTATGAGCTCACTGTTCCATTTTTATTTTATTTTCTTTTGTCGAGCCCCTTGAATTAGAATTGGCTAACACTATCGTGAAATGTTAAACAGGCAAATGAATAATATAGTTCTGCTTTACTATATCCGTTTCAAATAAACTTACCTCCCGTCAATGAAACCAGATGAGCAAAACAGTTTTGCTCGATCACGGATTTCAGTCCAGAAACGATGCTTGAGGCACTGCTTGGTTTTTCTAAGTTCTTTTACATCTTTGCACTTGTCCAGATGTGTAAGCACCACTTGTAATACGTAAAGGAACTCAAATGTTTCCTGTAATGACAAAAGCATTTTCCAGTATAAGAAAACTCTTGTAACTAGCTTCTGGAAAAAAAAAATGAAAATACTTCCATCATCAAACACAAAAACATAAAATATTCTAACATTTATTGGCAGACAGACAAACTTTCTATCCAATATGAAAACGGCTAACATCCATGTAACAATGATACGATTAGACGTACGTTAATTGATGTCAGAAATTGGGACGAGGTGTCTGTCACGGTCAGCTAAAAAACAAGATGCGGCCAAGGTTGTGCATACACACATTTACTTGTTTCAGTAAAAATGTGATTTAGTTTCTAGTTACAAATGCATGCAAGATAGTAAAATAGATTCACAGGATAGGCACCCGAATATACATATGGTAACGTTCATCTTTTACCAAAAACAAGTCATTTATGGATGTTGTCTGGGAGTTGTGCAGATCCAGTATAGTTCCTTTTTCACTCGGCAAGAATCAAGATCAAACGAATGTTCATTCTCTTTTTGCTAAATGAAGATATATGCTTAGCCTCTCGGTGACTAATGATCAAGTGAAACAGAAATGTAGGTATTCAAACAAAGTTATAGTGGGCACAAGAACACATATCTGCAATTAGTATGTGTAAGTACCTGCAAGGCCGCAAGTATTTGACATGAGTGTACATGTGGGTAAATGTGGTGTCATTATATGAAGGTATCATGGGTGAACAGTTGTATTTAGCACTTGATCTGTTGTTCAAAAAATGATGCAACAGGTTGTAGGTGCTACGAACCTAGAGCTGTAACTATAGAATGTGACTGCAGCTATATCAGCTCAAAACCATCGTTAACGGACACTGGAATATAGTTAACTCATACAAAAACATCATTCAGAAGTCTACTAGAACTTACCATTTCAAACCCTTGCTTTCCGTCAATTATTAATAATGCTACATCAGCATCCTTTGCAGCATCAATCATCCACGTCATTGGGGCATTCCACAAAGTGTAGTTACCATCTAGTTAAAAATGACGAGGGCATGTAGATTGAGTCATTTAAGACTATAAGCAAATTATAAACATACCTGATACTATTTTAATAACCTCGTTTAGACTTTACTAGTGACTAAATTGTATAATTTAGTCAATTTGTACCTACAACACAAAATACCCCAATGATGGGGGTCTAATTAGCTATTAAAAAACAGTACAAACCTAACCTAATTATCGAATGATCCAGAATATTACCTTGGGAGGTCCATGCCCTACAACAACATTCGGAGCTGGTTCTTCTTCTCCTTGTCCTGTAAAAATTTCTTCACGGTGCCCTTGGATCAGTCCCATGTGGCCAAACATAAACCATCTCGTCCCAACCAGTACTAGCAAGTAAACCTTCAACAAGAACACTCATATCAACACCAACCGCAAATTCAGTATGATGATCATATCTCCCAACAAGTGCATCTTCAATTTGATGCACTTGATAAACAAACCGTCATATCATACGAACACGATGCAATCAAACTCTGTCTATGCGGTGAGAATTTAACTTTCCTAACAGCATAACTATGCCCATTCAACACACTAATCGGAACCCTAAAATTCCTTACATCCCAAACTTTAATAGACTTATCAACCGAAGCCGTAACAATCAAACAATCATCATATTTGTTCCAATCACAAGATAAAACCTCAAATTCATGAGCAGGTAATACCATAGTTAAAACAGGCTCTCACGCATCCCAAACCCTAACAGTACAATCCCCCGAAGCAGAACAAAATATATCAGCATGTCTAGGGTTCCATACAGATGAATAAACACAATAAGCATGTTCTTTAAAAGTTCTTACACTCGTTGGACGATCCACAGTCCATAATTTAACCGTATCGTCCCACGACAATGTAATAAACGAATCACGACGAACAGGATTCCAATCAACAGAATGAACTTCACGAGTATGTTCAGAAAGTGAACGAATAGGATTACCTGTGGGTGGTAGACCTAAATCATATAATTTCACAGAACCATCAGCTACAGCAGCAACAAGAAGATTTTCATTCTCTTCAGACCAAGTAACATCGTAAACACCATCAGCTGTTTCAAATGATGATATCTCTGTCATTGGACCACCTGGTACTGGATTTATATCAAGAACATGAATTCTTCCATTACCAAGTATACCAAAGTTTTGAGATGTTGCTACTGCTAATCTATGTTCATAAAATGGACTGAATTTTACTGAATATCCATTAAATGGGGTTTTAAAAATCGGCATGATTTTGATTTTTTGATTAAAAAAAAATACTTATATTTCCTCGCTGAATCTTGTATTGTATCTACGGCTAAATGATCCCTCCATTGAATTTTCTCTGCAATTTTCTCCGCTAAGTTTCAGCGAAAAGTAAAGTGGAGGTTTTGTTTACCTGGGTTTCTTTGGTTTGATTTACAGTGTGAAAACTATTGTGTGACCCATTTTCCCAGATTTTTCCACTGAGAAACTCACGGGCGCAAAACTTCATGCGCGTCCCCATTTTCACAAAGAAAATTATTCTAAAACCCATAATTTAAAAAATTCCGTTTTTCTCTTTTATAAAGGAAAAACTACTTCTTCAATTTGTTTTCTTCTTCTTCCCAACTGTAAATCTTCATCAACACCTGAATCAGATCGAGAAGAATGATTATTTGAGGTCGATGGAGTTACAGTTGTGTTGTTTTAGAAATATAGTTAAAGCTGCTGCCGAATCTGGTGATGATTGAAGAGAATATTTGTTGTTGCTAGTAATGAATATGCTATGAGATCGATGGGGGTTTTGAGTCCGTTGCTGCTATGAAGATTGAGATGATGAATTAATGGGTTTCTGTGATGGTTAGGGTTGCAGAAGAGCAGGAGAAAAATTTACAGAAGCAAGGAATTGGTTAGGGAAGTTGAAGGTTAGGGTAGGAGATAATAAGGGTTTCGATTCTAATCTGAATATGTGTTGCAATCGAGAAGAAATTGTGGGTTTGTCAAGAATTAGAAGATGGGGGTTTGAGATGTTCTGGCAATAATGATTGAATAGGTCTATTGGTGGTATAAATTGCAGGCATGAATTGAAATGGCTAGGTTTGATTTCAGGGCTGTATGGTTGTAACAATGGGGGTTTGACAGAATTGTTGGGAAGCGAATAAAGGTTTATTGGGAAGGATCAAAAAGGTGGTTTTACTGGGCGTATTGATTCATTTGATAATGAGAAGAAACTGCACTGGATTTTCTATGATGACGATGATGTAGATGAATTGAATCTACTGATTGAGCGTATTGAACTTGAAGTTGTTACTAGTGAGGGTTTCACTCCATGTTCTAGTTTGAAGAAGAAATCTACAAAGAGGAGCTAGGATCAGTTGGTGAAAATACTAATGTGGGAGATTCACTTGAAGGCAGTATTGGAGGAGCTGGAAATACAACTAGTAAGTAAAGGATTGATAAGGTATGGGAACCTTTTTTTGCGTTTTATTACATATATGCGTCTTGCTTCTTTCTTAATACTTAGCGTAGATATCGCAATTGACATCTAACCAGTTAGTATATATGTTAGTAACTACTAAAACAAGCAGCAAGATTTAGTTTTAGCTTTAACTATTACTTTTGCTTTTGATCAGAAGAGGAGTTTGCACATTTACATTGTGCTTGTGGAATAAGAATGGTTGCAGGTGGAATAAGTACTAGTGGTTGTGTCCAAAGAAAATTGAGAGGTTCAGCTTGAATATGAATGGTTGCAGTTGGATAGGTTTACAACAACAAAGAATTGGTTGTTTTTATGGAGTTTATAAGAATCCTTAATGGAGATGGAGAAGTGTTGTGTTAATGAGGAGGAGCTGATGATGCAGTGGGAAATATTGTAAGAAGCTGAGTTGCAGCTGTTGTAGGTGAGCTTAAGTTTGTTGTGACAATAGGTGAGCTTAAGTTTTTTGGCTGGTTTCGTACGGATTGTTGCCGGAAGTTCAACAACAATGAACTGAAATTGGGTGTTTATGTTGTTTTGGTTTGTACGGGAGATATTGAAACAGGAAAGATGATGATGATGCTGTTATGACTGCATAACCTGTCATGCAGTCGAGAAAATGTTTGCGTCACATGTTATGCAGTCGTGAAAATGGATGCATAACCTATTATGCATCTACAAAATTTGTTGCATAACTTGTTATGCAGTCCAGTAAACGGTTGCATAACACGTTATGCAACAATTTTTTTGTCACTATTAAAACCAACAAAAACAAAGACTGCATAACTTGTCATGCACCTACAATAATATCTGCATAACATGTTATGCAGTCATGGAAATGGATGCATAACCTGTTATGCATCCGAAAATATGGCTGCATAATGCATTATGCATAAATTTTATCTGTACGCACTAAAATCAACCAAAACAATGGCCACATAACCCTTTATAGATGCATAACTTGTTATGCAATTGAGAAAATAGTTGCATAATTCGTTATGCGTCTGTTTTTTCTGTTGGATTCAGGCATATACAACGTTTTAGTGGCCGCATAAACCAAAATAATAGATGCATGAACAAATATATAGTTGCATAACGTGTTATGCATCTTTTGTGGTGTATGCATATTGTGTTATGCATCTTTTTTGGAAGCCGCATAACGAATATGTAGTCAGTTTTCGAAATTTTCCCATAAAATGATGATCACCTCCGACTTTTTCGTGAGAAACAAAAATTTGATATTGTTGTTTATACTCGTTGTGTATCTCTTTTAAAAAGATTTCCAACGATATAAAATTTGTAAAATTCCGAGGCGGTTTTTTAGATATGTTATATCCAAGTTGCGTTGCCAATTATACCCCTGATGCTTAACCCGTTATGCAGACGTTTTTCAAAATTTCATATAATTATGGGTGTCACGGACTAAAAATTAATTGTGGGCCTGACAATGAAAATATTATTTCGTTTGGGTCAGCACCTAATTTAATACCCAGATTAATTGGGGTATACCCAAATTTAAATGGACCTAGTGCTCTTGCTAAGGGGTGGCCAAAATTGGTGATTTTACTTTAATACCCTTGAACTAATTAACTTAAAATTAAACCCTAAAATTAAAAACTAAAAAACTATTAATCTTCCCTAATCTCTCTGCTCTTCCCCTTCATCTTCTTCCATTTCTTCCATCAACCGAAAATCTTCAACTTTGATTTTCCAAAAAAATGGTTGATTCTACCGGCGAAAAGAAGACTGGAAGTGATGTCTAAACTCAAACCCACCATTGTGTTGTGTGATTTGATTGTTATATTAGGTTAGAAATCAAAAATTATGATTTTTGTGTCTTTAGTCGGCAAGGTCGTAACATGCATATCTTGCCGACTTTTTATAATAGCCATGGCGACTGTAAAAAAATTCAACAGCCGGCAGGGTATTTTTTTAAAGACCTTACCGACTAATACATGATTCCACATTTTTCTCAACAGCCGGCATGGTTTTTTTTGTAGACCTTGCCGACTAATACATGATTCCACATTTTTCTCAACATCCGGCGGGGTTTTTTTTTGTAGACCTTGCCGACTAATATTAGTCGTCTCCTGTGTGCCAAAAAAATAAAGTCGGCATTGTTATTTAGAAAGAACCTTGCCGGCCAAAGTTAGTCGGCATGGTCTTCATTCGTCGACCTTGCCGACTTTTCATACTTTCAGAACTGAAAGTGTTGATTTCTGATCTAATTTTGAGTATGATTTCATACAACAGCTTTGCAATCCCCTTTTTAGAAGTGTTTGGGTAGTGTGCTTTCATTTCCGTTGCAAAAGATTTTCTCAAAACAATTTTTTTTTTCATCAAAAATCTTCCCAAATAAGTTCAATCAAAAACAAAATTTCATTTCATAAGTTTTAATCTACTCAATTAATCAATCTAAACTCAATTAATTAAGTTAATCAGATTTTTTAGTGTTAATTAAACAAGGGTATATTAGCCATTTAGAAAATACATGGTTAAGGGGTGGCTTCTTTTACTTCAAAATGACCTAGCTTTTGTCTCATTAAGTATACCCCAATTAATCTGGGTATACCCCAATTTGGCCAGGCAAAAAACAAACAAGTTTTTTTCTTTTTACTAGTAAGGACACATGTGCGATGCACATGCTTGAATTTTTACTCACCCAACAATACTAAATTTGAAAGCCATGAATTTTTTTTTATTAAAACAAAAATTTACTATTCTTATTTGTACTCGTTACGTAGATAATTGAAAGAGTTTTTCAAATATATAAATTTTAAAAAAATCCAGTGTATATTTTGAAAGATATTAAGTTTTTAATTTTTTTTATCTATTTTTAAAACAATGGTATTTATGTAAATATGTAAAAAAATGAGGACAACTAAGTAATTTAGGGGGTTTCCCACAAAAAAGAGCTCTTTTCTTTATATTAGTATAAGATAAGATAAGATAAGATAAGATATAGAAAAACTTAGGCAGAAAGCCTAAGAAGAGTACACAGTGGAGTTGGTGGTTAAAGCGGCACCACAACTCCAAAATACCGAGTTTTTACAATGCATAGCTAGCTGAAAAGAGCTTAAATTATGAAGTTTGTGGATAGAAGTAAAGCCTACTAAAACAGAAGAGATAATCTGTTGTTGAATATCTATTTCAGCATTCATTTGATTTCTAAGAGTTTCATGGTAACTTAGGTGATATCTTCCTTGGACAGCATTGTGATATAGCATCTTGAAGCGATCTAGAATTTTCTTGGATTATTCTTGGATTTCTACGTTGATATGATGCATTCCTTTGACCCATTAAAAAACTAGATCAGCTCTTCATGTTGCCCCCCCATTCTCTATTGTGTCATGGATATCCTCTAGTCCCATTGGTGTTTCCTGCAAAATCTTTAACAGTGAGAGCAGTGAAGTAATATAAAGTTTCAGGATCTGGCAAAGTACAAATTTGTATTTGGATTTTATAATCTCCCCTTTGATCAGTATCAAGGGAGTAGTTGGTATCATCAGATATAGTAATGCTACTATTACTAGAGTGTTGACTCTGACTGAGAATATGATGTGTCAGATGGTGCACTCTATTATAGTTGCACAAGTGTTGTTTGATGCTGATAGTAGTATTTCTGGCATTAGACTTAATGTGTCTGAAGGTATAGTCACATTTAGCCTTCCCAATGAACCAGCAAGCAGTTGTATAGATTTTGCTGCTCTTACTAGTTGTTTCAGAGCTAAACCAGGTGTTCAACCAATCCATGAAGTTTGTATTGCAATCAAACTTTCCATGAGAGGTGCCAAGCAATAATTGCCAAACTGAAGTAGCAGCAGGACAATTTAGAAACATATGTGTCATAGTTTCCTCTCAACAGTTACATAATTTGTATATGGGATCAATATAGTGCAGAATGCTAGAAGTTTTAGCATTAGTAGGAAGGATCACATGAGCACATTTCTAAAGAAAATTTTGGATAACTGGAGCAATGTCAATTTTCCACAAAGTTTTCCAAGTGCTAGTTGCGTATCATTTCTGTATAAATGGTAAATTTTAGCTCTGTTTAGTGATTTTACTGTGAAATTTCCAGAATCAGTTAAATTCCACATAATTGTATCTTCATCTTCAGGATGAGTGACAATGTTGTGGATTAATTCAGCAATGCCAGTAGTAAACCAAGTGGTAGTGAGATTTGTGTTCCAATCACCATAAGGTAAGAGGAGATGTTCAACCAACTTTATCTCTTCAGGGCAAGCAGCAAGTTTAGGAATTAGAGAAGAGATTGAGGGAATCCAGATGTCCTCCCAGATTCTAATCTTTCTATCATTGCCAATCCTCCAGGAACTATGTTGCTGGATATTCTTTATACCTTTTAGAATACCTTTTCAAATCCAAGAGTCTCCATCTTTTGGTTTAGTGTCCATATTGAGGACATTTCTACCAATGAGATACTTAGCATCCATAAGTTGAAACCAAAGAGAGTCCTTGTCCTTTTCCAATCTCTAACCTATTTTTGTTACCATGGAACTGTTTAAATACTCCATATTCTTGAAGCCTAAACCTCCTAATTCCTTGGGCTTGCAGACAGCTGTCCAGGCTTTCGGATAGTAACCTTTTGGGTTATCTAAACTTTTGCCCCAAAAAAAGTCTCTTTGTAGCTTGTTGAGATCTTAATAGGTTTGCTTTGGCAATTTAAAGCAGTTCATCTGGTAAATGCTGGTAGTGGAGGTGACAGAGCTTATGAGGACATGTCTGCCCGCAGGGTTCAAGGGACTATTTTTTCCAGCTGATCAATCTTTGTTTCAGTTTGTCTACTCCAGGCCTAAAGGATAATATCTTACTTCTATGAGTAAAGGGGGGAGAACAAGGTATTTGTCCTGAAGTGTAAGAACTTGGACTCCCATGTTGTTAATGATAATGGTGTTTAGATTGGGATCAGTGTGGTTGTTGAAGAAAACACCAGAATTGTTGAAGTTAATTAGCTGGCCAGAGGTTGCACTGAAGATTTGGAAGATATCTATTAGGTTTTGACTTTCAATCTTATTGGCTTTGCAGAAAACCATGCAATCATCAGCAAACAGTAGGTGGTTGATGGATGGGGCATTCTTGTAGATTTTTATGCCAGTGATTATCCCTAAATCCTCAGCATGGGATAGAGTTCTTGAAAGGGCTTCCATACAGAAGAGAAGAAGATAAGGTGACAGAGGGTCACCTTGTCTTAAGCCTCTGGTTGGTTTTAAAAACTTATCAGGAGAACCATTAACTAGAACAGTAGAGGTGGTAGTAGAGATACATTGGTGAATTAAACCACACCAGTGAGAGTTAAAACCAATTTTCTTAATAATGGTTATAAGGAATTCTCATTCCACCCTTTCAAAGGATTTAGCCATGTCAATTTTGATACCCATACTACCGTTTTGATACCCATACTACCGTTTTCTCTTTTTTTGCCTCTTTTTGACCTCATGGCATGTATTATCTCATGAGATATAGCAATGTTGTCAGAGATTTGTCTACCAGGTATAAAGGTTGATTGGTATGGGGAGATGATCTTGTTAAGGTAAGGTTTCATTCTCTGAGCAATCATCTTGGATATTATCTTATAGGTTGTATTTCAAAGACTAATAGGTCTGAAGTGGCTAGGGGAAGAAGGGGTGTCTGTTTTGGGAATGAGAGGGATGAAAGTGGAATTCATTTCTTTGAGCATGTGACCATAAGAGAAGAAATGTTGGACCATCTTAACAATGTCAGTGCCCAAAATATCCCAATTTGCTTGAAAGAAGTTTACAGAGAAACCATCAAGTCCTGGATCTTTGTCACCTGCCATGCTGGAAACAATGTTTTTTATTTCAAGCATATATGGGGTTTTATTAATGGAGATGTTGTCATGATGGTTGATGGTAGTTGGTATAAGGTTTATGATTTCTGGGTTTATGATAATGGGTTCAACAATAGACATTTTGGAGAAATGGTTGGTGAAACAAGCAACGACTTACTTATATTCAGATATCCATTCTCCAGCTTCATCTAGAATAGTATCTATTTTATCCCTCCTAGTTCTGCATTTAGTAGCTCTGTGGAAGTAGTCAATGTTCCTGTCTCCTAACTGGATAATTTGGTCTCTACTCTTAGTCTTCCAGAAGCATTCTTCAATATCTAGCCGGTGCTTGAGATTCTTTTTAGCAATTTTGAGGGCATCTCCTCTATCTCTTCTGAAATAATTTTTGTGGAGCCAATCCGTATGATTATTGTAGTCTTCCACATTAGTTTTGATATTACCATAGACCTCTTTGTTCCATATTCTCATTTGAAGTTTGATATCTTTAAGTTTTCTAGCTATGAGGAAAGCACTAGAACCAGAAAGATCCTTGTTCCAACATTTAGCTATTATTTTCTTACAATCTTCATGTTTCAGCCAAGGGCCAAAGAACTTGAAAGGTATTCATCCACTCTTCCAGTGAGGATTAGAATTTAATAAGATAGGATGGTGGTCTGATCCTATGTCCAGCATATTTGATATGGTGGTATTTGAAAAAGCGGGGGTCTGACAACCACACCCAATATTTCGTTTAGGCAATCTGTATGGACAAACTCCAATATAATTCCAAGAGAATCAACTAGACAGTCAGACTCAATCAATGGAAATATATCCAAGAGTTGTATCTCTGTTTCTCAATGTAATCAGCAAATCAAACAGATAAAATCCGTGAGCCTGATTAATATGAGAAATAACTTGAACGGTACCAAAGACCAATATTCAAGTGTCAATCAATTTATATCAACAACCAAAGGTTGGATTATCTAATTGATTGAACTACGCACAACCTGTGATATTTCAATTATATAAACAAATATAATGCGGAAAAGAAATAACACAGACACCAGAAATTTTGTTAATGAGGAAACCGTAAATGCAGGAAAACCCCGAGACCTAGTCCAGATTTTAACACCACACTGTATTAAGCCGCTACAGACACTAGCCTACTACAAGTTAACTTCGGACTGGAATGTAGTGGAGCCCTAACCAATCTCACACTGATCAAGGTACAGTCGCGTTCCTTACGCCTCTGAATCCCAGCAGGACTTTACGCACTTGATTCCCTTATCTGATCTCACCCACAACTAAGAGTTGCTACGAACCAAAGTCGAAGACTTGATAAACAAATCTGTCTCACACAGAAAAGTTTATTGAATAAATAAATCTGTCTCCCACAGAAATACCTACGAGTTTTTGTTCCGTCTTTTGTTAAATCAAGGTGAACAGGGACCTATTGATATACCGGACTTATATTTCCGAAGAACAGCCTAGTAATATCAATCACCTCACAATAATCTTAATCGTATGGTGGCGAAACAAGATATTGTGGAATCACAAACGATGAGATGAAGATGTTTGTGACTACTTTTTATCTTGCCTATCGGAGATTAAATCTCGATCAAATCTTAGAGAAGATAGTACTCAATACGATAGAATAAAGAAAGATCAGAACACGCAACTACAGAGAAAATAGTTTGGTCTGGCTTCATAATCCCAATCAAGTCTTTAAGTCATTAACCTATAATGGTTTTAGGAAAAACTTAGGTTAAAGGAGAATCAACTCTAGTCGCAACTAGTTTCACACAGGAGGTGTGGGGATTAGGTTTCCCAGTTGCTAGAGTTCTCCTTTATATAGTCTTCAAATCAGGGTTTGCAATCAATGTTACCTTGGTAACAAAGCATTCAATATTCACCGTTAGATGAAAACCTGATTAGACTCAAGCTAATATATTTCAACCGTTAGATCGAACTTAGCTTGTTACACACAAATGAAAAGTGACTTCATTTAGATATGAGTAATAGTACTAGTTCAACTGATTAGCTTGTTACACACAAATGTGTACACCTTGTTGGCTCAACAATAGTTAACCGAAGTTATCCATATGAACACTTTCATATCAACCTTGTTCATCTTAACACAACTAGTTCAACTGACTCAAATGAAACCAGTTCTAGAGTTGTTCAATTGCTTATATTCTCATAGAAGTATACAAGACATAATTGAAGCAAAATCGATTTTGATTCACTCGAATCAATTCATGAACATTATAGCCACGGTTTGCAAAAGATTGCATTCCTTATTTTATAAATGTATTAGTTCATGAACAAACCGATTTTAGAACATAACCCACTTAAGTATGCAAACGGGTACGCATACTATCATACACCACCAAACTCAGTTGAATCCCCGTACTTGAACTTTATGTCGGTACGCATACGGGTATGCATACTAGTTTCTCGGACTTCAACTAACAAACCAGTACGCATACGGGGTATGCATACTATGGTTCCCGGACTTGAAATAACTTATAACAGTTAGCATACAAGTACGCATACTGTGTTATATCCAATCATGGTTAATTGTTCTAAACTCCCATTTCAATCATTGAAACATTATTAGAAGACGACAATAGCTGTCTCACAAAAACTATTAGCTTCAAATCAATTTTAAAGTGATCAAATAATCAATACGAAACATTCCGAGTCTACACCAAATGACTGTCTCACACAAATCATATAAGATGTTACCAGGCAATTTTCACACGATCATCTTTTGACTTTCGTCAAGAATATAAGATGAACTTGGTTAAAGTGAAAGCTTACTAACACATATTTCGAGAAATATGTAAGCGAGTTAAACTCATCTCGAAATATCAAATGTGTATAATCGAAGTCTATATAGCTATACGATTTTTATCTAAAATAGGAGATAAAGTAGAAATAGACTTTTGAGTGATAGATAAGTTCAAGTCTCCACATACATTTTGTTGATGAAGTTCCACAAGCTCCCCTTAGTAGTTCTTCATCTTCAATCGATGAACACCGTGAAGTCTAAAGCTCCACTACACATTCTATCTTAATCCGAGACTTAGCTATAAGTAGACTAGAAATCAAGACTTATATTTTTGACAACTAAACTTAACAAACAAGCTTGAAATAGAAACGCTTGCGAGTTTGACCAAGCAGTGCTCTAACAGTATTAGGATATAAGAGTAACCAGCTATCAGTTGCAAGGCCCCTATCTAGTCTCTGTTCAATGAGAGAAGGACCAGATCTTTTGTTAGACCAAGTAAATGGGCAACCTGTGAAACCAATATCCACCAAATCTAATTCTAGAATTTTGTTTTGAAAACAAGTTGCTTCAATAGTGCTAATTGGGCTAACACTATATTTTTCAGATGCATGGAGAAGAAAGTTCAAATCCCCAATAATCATCCAGGGAAGATAATTAGTTAGAGCAGTGTTTTCAACCTACTTCATATTTCCATTTTTCTCTCCAACTCACAAGGGCTACCATAGTAGCCAGTAAAAAGCCAAGGGGGGCTAAGAGCAGTGGTATTGATAGCATTGATGTGGTTTAGTGAGAAATCAATGATCTCAACAGAAATGGTACTTTTCCAAATCAATACTAGTCCACCAGCTGTGCCACTAGCCCCTCCTAGTTCAACAAACCAAAAATTGCTAACATTTATATCTCTCATGATGTTTTTGATGAGAGCTTTCTTTTGTTTGGTTTCAGAGAGAAAGATAATGTCAGGATTTAATTTATTCAGCATGTCATTTAGATATCTCTTAGTATCTTTTGTTCCTAAACCTTGGAAGTTCCATGCAAGAGATGTAAATAATTGCCAGAAGTAGATACTAGAGGATACTTTGAAGTATATCTTTTAGCAATGTGATCAAAAAACAGATAGGTGTACTGTGTATAATTTGATAATCTAGTGGTGGTAGTGAAGCTAATCAAACTACTAAGTAAAGTGTGGTAAGTGTTAATAGATATTTGTATGAGGAAAGTAAGGAGTACCTTGTAATGAAGAGTGTTGTCCTCCAAGATACCATTAGCCAGATTCTGAGTAGGAGCAGTATGATGATCTGTCATTGGTGAGTCCAAGTCTTTGAATCTTTTGGCTTTCTCAGAATGAATAGAGTTGAGAGGTTCCTTTTCCATAATGTTGGTGGACTTCTTTCTTTTGGGTTTAGCAGTGTCTGAAGCAATAGGTTGTTCCATCTGAGGTTCAAACTATTGAGCCTCTTTCTTAGCTTTTCATGCTTCCTTCTTTTTCTTAGCTATTTCAATATCCATTTTAGCTTTAATTTGGGATAAAGTAGGGAGGGAGTTAAATGGGAAAGGCTTTGGGTGGGGAGATCCTGGGAAAATGTCGGTATTGAAGGGTTGATCTGGGGTGGTTTGGGATTTGGATCCTTGAACTCTAGCAGCAGCTTTCAAATTTGGTCTTTTTTTTATAGTTGCTGGTGAGCTTTTTAACCAAATCCATCTTTCTGTTCCTCAGCTGAAAGGCAATAACATCAGGGTGTTAAGAGGTTCCAGCAAATCCGTTTTGCAGAGGTTGAGCTCCAAAGGTGAGAGGTTCACTTGAGGAGGAAGCTATGTTAGCAACATCTCTCTCCAGTTCCAGCTTCTTAGCATATTTCATCTTAGCTTCAAATTCCATTGCAGCATCTTTGTCAGAGTAGGATTGGTGGATAATTGCTTTGCCAGCAAGGATACTTCTCTGCTTTTGAGTTAAAGGGGATTGAGGTGGTTGGAATGGCATGTTGATGGTGTGAGTTTGATTTGGTGGGGTTGGACAGAGGGGGTTTGGATGGTCAAGAATTCTACATACTTTACGAAATTTGATACCATTGAGAGCATAGGAAAATTCCTACCAGTGGGAGATGGTAGTGGTTTCAAAAGCTTCAATCCTAAACTTTAAAGGTCTTGTGACATCAATTTGATATTTGACTTCCATATTCTTCTCAAATATGTTTCTTCCATAAGTTTTCCTAGCTTCTTGAAAAATTCCAGCTGGCTTCAGAATGCCTATGATATCAGGTATTATGTTCTTAGTAATTCTCTTAATTAGAAGCCATATCATGACTTTAGAGAAAATCTCTGACCTCCAGCAGGGACTTCAACAAGAACCATGAGTTTTTCAAAGATACCTCTTGTTCCTTCTCTTCTCAGGGTAGAGTAGTTTTCTTCATGTGTAAGCCTCAAAGTATAGAAGTTTCTCATTCTGTTCCAAAGATGAATCTCAATTCTACTTAGTATTTCCCAATTGTTATTGATGAAGTTGCTAACTCTTGAGGTTTCAAAGCATATATTACTGCACAACTTTCCAATGAAACACCACTTCCAATCAAGCTTTTGTTTGGGTTGTATATTTTCTGGGTTTAGGAAGACTTTTGGAAACAAATCTTCAGGTAAAGCCATTGTTGTTTTTAGTTTTTCAACTAGACTGTCAATACTGTTGGGTTGGAGTTAGAGTAGGACGCCATGAAGAGAAAAATGAGAGATGGGTAAGGATCACCAGTAGTGTTGCGAGTGAGTAAGATGAATATAGAGTTTTGAGGGAGATATCCAGCTTTAATTTGAAAATACTTCACGGGTGGGTGGTGGTACAAGTCTTGAACAGGGTGGTGTAGATTTTGTTTGTTGTTGTGGCCAATGGCTTGGTTCCAACATTGTTCTTTTTGAGCTTTACTCACATGCGCGGATGTCGACTTGTGCTTGGCGTAATTTTTTATGGCTAATGGTTCTTGGATGATAACCCTGTGACAATAGTTAGTGGGAGAACTAAATTTGAAAGTAGAAAGAGTACCTGAAATTGGTGGGTCATTGTCATGACCTTGCTGGATTGCCTGTTGACTATCAATACTCACCTTAGACTCGAGTTTTTGTTGTCGTTGGTTGATCTTGCGAGTCGAGTTATTCGGGTATTCGGACTGAAAAGACCCATTAAGCAGATCCACCTGAGGGAACAATAACAGGCTCTTGCTAAAAGTATAATCAAAGAAATTGGGACCGTTAGTGCATGTCGCATGGCAGTTTCTTATGCCAAGTGTTGCTAACCGCTTAATGTGAGCAATTAGAGACTGCTTATATGCATAATGATATGCTATATAGCCTATAGACATGACTGTGCAGGATTGCGTCTGATCAAGTTGCCTTGATTAGAAAAAAAATAGAAAGTAAAGTGGGGTAGATGCTATCAACGGCAGAGAATTGAAGGCTATTACTCTCTCAAGCAATATAAAATTTAATTGTGAGAATAAACTCTTCACTTTCTTATTCATTCTCTGCATACAAATTAATCAGAGAGGAGGATCTCCAAACTTCAGAGGAAAGAAGAAGAAGAAATGCCTCAAGTGTTTTACAATGAGGGAGGTATTGTTGAGGAAACTCCTGAGATCCTAGAGGAGCATACCTTGAGTTGGTACAATCCCAACTATCCCATCTCGAGTTTGCCATATGGTATTGCCTTCCCAAATGGCCGAGAGGCAATTAACTATACTCATAATTTCAATTGGCATTGAGACAATTTGCGCTACAATTGAAGAGTGAAGATGGAGCAACAGTATGATCAAATCCCACCCGGGAAAGGGAATATGGTGTTGCGACCAAGGTTTAACTTCCCACATCCAAATCAGGTAATTAATAGTCTTATTATTGCAACTGCATATCAATTCTCCTTGAACATGTTCCTTAAATGATTTAATCAATTGAAATGTTTGCAGGTGTATACCAGAGATAGAACAGCCATACTAGGAGTTTTCCAGAACATTGTTTATGAAGATGGTGAAAATAGTAGGAGAAATGACGGGGAGAGGGTAGTCTACCACAACAGTGTGTATGAAGTTGGTAGTGGTAGTGGTACCAAAAATGAAGAGGAAACAACCCCTGCTGCTGATGGTCAGGGTGAAGAGAGACCTCCACCAGTTCCAATTGTAGTGAGTCTTGATCCAGGACAAGCATGGAGTGTAAATGATGGTTGGGTGGTGTATGTAACTCATCCACGACTTGGTCATTATGTGGTGAATGAGGGAGTAGTGCTTATTGGTACCCAGTATGTTGTTACTGGTGGATTTCGTCAAGGTTTCTTTGCTAATGTGATGCCTGAACCTGTTAGGGATGAGATACGCAGAAATGCAGCAATTCCCATTCCTCCTCAAGCTGTAGTATTTCCTCAGCTCGATATGTTGTGTCTTGTAGTTGTCTGGATCGCTGCTGAGGTTGCTGCAATAACAAATGCTGGATATGGAGAGGTGAATCCACCTCAAATGGGACCAGAGCCAGGACCAGCACCAACAATGGGACCAGTAAATGCTCCAGTTGAGACTGAACCTATGTTGATGCTGGTTTTTAGTTCAGGGTAAAATTGTGAAACCCTGTGTTTAATGTGCCGTCATTCTGCAAAGAAACATAGCCATTTAAAAGTGATGAGAGCTTAAGCCTCTTTACTTACATGTGTATTGAGCAATTCAGTATACTCATATATAAAATTTATTCAGAATGGTGCATGTAGCAACAATCCCAAATATTCTATAAATTTTATTAACCTCCTGTCTGCATTACTCACTAATGCATGACATGTCGAGTACTTATTCTACGCCATGCTCCTAGCCGAACTCTTAATGTTGACATGGCATGACAATTAATGTTCGCTCGCAACTGAGTAGCATGAATTTCCCGAAGTGTCAGGGTTAAGATGTGCACATAGGTACTCAATCAGAAGCACGCAAAGTTATGATGCTCTCTGAAACATAATTAGTGATTTTGTATGAACGTACAAAATTCACAAGAAATTGATTAATTTTGTTACAGCCCACAAAATTCAATCTTTCTAACCTAATTTTGTTAATTTACAAAAAAATTAGGTCTTTTGCGGCGTGCGCAATATCTCGAACCCCATTGGTCGTAACTAAACCTAGGAAAGCTAGGAAATTGATCCGCCATGGAGCTAGCAGGATCAAACCCTACCAAAAAACGGGAAATAGGAAGAAAAGAGGAAACCGCGACCATAAGGAGCCGTAGCAGAAGAGGCTTGGCCGTGCCACTTGGCTGGCCAATTCACCCTAACTTAAACTCCATTTGGTCGGCGCTCCTTCTTCTATTTTGTTGGCTGCTAGCCCCTCTTTCCCACCGACCAATCAGATCTCTTTAAATGCGCAGCACACACTTTTGATTAAAAGTGGAAGTTGGTTGGTCGACGTGCTTAATTCCTTAAGGAATTGAACATAGGCTGCCCATGTCAGTCTCAAAACGATCACGACCATACGTTTTGGCCAGCCAATTCGACGAGCCTGGCCTCCTCCCAGCGTGGCCGGACAAGCTCCATGATACTCACTGGCGGGCCCACTGTTATTCCAACCAATCGGAATCCTTATCGCACACCAGCAATAACCCTAACCGTAATCCAAAAGTAAGACGACCGCGCGGATGAAAAAAAGCTTCAAAAGAATTAAGACCGCATATGGCGGTCTTAAATCAATCGTGGCCATCCAACTTCGCCGGCCGCATTGACCAGCCTAGATTCAATTCTAATCAACGGGCAAGATACGAATGTGCTCACCAGCGGCCCAGCTATAACCCTAGACGATCGACCTGATCCCAGCCCGTAGCTAACACTTAAAATCGTTAGCTCAAAATAGGTTGGCCACACGGCCATAACAACCTTATTACGGCTAGCGGCAGCACATTATTGTCGCAAAACGATCTCGAACGTCCGACTTCGCTAGCCGAATCGACAGGCCTAGATCTAATCTAAGGCGACAAATAAGATATCGTCGTAATCACCAGCCGTCCCTCTTCCATGAGGACCGATCGGCCAAGCCACGGCCTACCCGTACGGCTCCTGAATGGCTTCCCAAAGATGGCTGGCCGAACGGCCTACAAGGGTCTTAAATGAATTCTTTGACGGCCATCAACTGCCGCAAATCATCTCAGCCACTCAATTTGGATAGCCAATTTAAATGGTCTAGATCTAACTTGGCCCGGCCAATAGGATGTCAAAATGGCTACCAACCATCACTCTCCTATGAGGACCGACCAGCTCACCTTTGGAGTGCGCGAATAGCTCCCGGCAGCTTCCTGAAGATGGCCGGTCATGCTCCTTTTAAGACATTAAATTCCGCGACTAATTTAAACAAGCTCTATACAACGATGCTCCATGAGCATCTATTATTTTGAGCTGCTTGCTTAAAAGCGATGCTTTATATGCATCGATTACAAGCTATATTCAATAAATATCGATTTCACAAATAATGTAATTATTTGACCTAAGAAGCATTACATGCTATTTCTTGCGGCAAGTCTCATGGCTTGACCAGTACCATATGACTTCCCGCCGCCTTGCGTGTGATTGGTCAAAAATAATTAGGTCTTGCAAGTAAGACCCACTCAGCATCCTGCTGCATATCTTTCCACGAAAATACTCGAGACATCAAACATGTCACAAATTGGGGGATGTTCATCAGGCTATTGGTCCGGCGGTTTACAACGTGCGGCGTGCAACACGCCCATTATGAGAAAGTGTCAGGAAAGGCGGACAGTTATGGAAGTAGAGAAGTAGTGGGTGTGACCGACCCGTCTTCCCTTATAGTAAGATGTGGTTTTCAACATTTTTACACGATCCCACTTATCCATCGCTCAACTACTTCCACTTCCTATGAGATCAGGGTGCGTTCAACTATGACTTATATAAATAGGTTTTCGACCTATTTTAACCAACAACGGTTATCAACACAAGTATTCAGAAAACACCAAGAACTTATAGCTTACACCCCGTAAGCGAGTTCCACATTCTGATACAAGTCATAAAACAACCACACCTTCAGAGTTAACCATTATGATATCAACACCTTCTTCGCTTCCCTCCCTAAATCAACCCTTCTCCTTCATTTTGTAACCGAAGCAAGACTGGAACGACCATTTCTTTGTTTAGGACAGAATTATACAGATTGATCTCTCGAATCTAAAGTACTCCCGTACAGTGCATTTGTGTAGGGTTTAGATTCGTTTCTCGGCGGCACACCCAAATTTACCATTTCCAGCAGAATCAGTTTTTACCCCAAAACAACCTACAAGAGCTCTTGCAAGGAACATAAATGGACGAGACTATCCCCCTGCACGTCCAACTGGTAGACATGCATTTTGGGCTCGCCAGAGGATGCAAAATGTTGGTCCAAGCCGGTTTAATTCTGTTTAGGCAGGTAAGTTGAATCTCTAGGTACTGAGTGGTGGGAGGATTATCAAAAAGGATGTTGCTTATTTTGCTATACAATGCTATTTTGGTAAAACAGTTTTTGTTGTTTACTTTGTCTAATTTAGATCATTATAGGATAACAATATGTGTGGAAAGAAAGTAACTAGCATGTAAACGTATTTTGAAAAAACTCTTTAAATTTTCATGCTTGTGTTTGCTGAAACTTGTGTTTATAATGGTTGAGATTAAGTTAATGGTTTCAAAAATTAGGATAAATGGAGAGCAAAGGGGGACTAAGGGACTAGGACAGATATGGTAAATTAGATTAGAAACTAAACTAAGAGAAGGGATAGAATGCATGAAAGTAGAGAAATCAGACGAATGAAGCATAGTGAGATCATAAAACAGACTTACCAGAACAAACATGGGAAGATATCTCCACTGAGTATGTAATCGATGGTGAGTGGTTTTCGTATACAAAGGATGATAGGATGGGTTTAGGGTCAAAGGGGATTTGGTTTGAATTATTGAGGGGTTTGGATTACAAAATTGGGTCAAAGTATCAAGTGAAAAAGCGGGGGTCTAACAACCACACCCAATATTTCGTTTAGGAAATCTATATGAACTAACTCCAATATAATTCCAAGAGAATCAACTAGACATTCAGACTCAATTAAGAAAAATATATCCAAGAGTTATATCTCTGTTTCTCAATGTAATCAGCAAATCAAACAGATAGAAATCTGCGATCCTGATTATTATGAGAAACAACTTGAACGGTACCAAAGACCAATGTTCAAGTGTCAATCAATTTCAATCAACAACCAAAGGTTGTATTTACCAATTGAGTGAACTACGCACAACCTGTGATATTTCAATTATATAGAAAATATAGTGTGGAAAAGAAATAACACAGACACAAAAAGTTTTGTTAACGAGGAAACCACAAATGCAGAAAAACCTCGGCACCTAGTTCAGATTTGAACACCACACTGTATTAAACCGGTACAGACTCTATCCTACTACAAGTTAACTTCAGACTGGAATGTAGTTGAGCCCTAACCAATCTCACACTGATTAAGGTACATCCGCGTTCCTTACACCTCTTAATCCCAGCAGGACTCTACGCACTTGATTCCCTTAGCTGATCTCACCCACAACTAAGATTTGCTACGACCCAAAGTCAAAGACTTGATAAACAAATCTGTCTCCCACAGAAAAGTCTATTTTAATAGATAAATCTGTCTCTCACATAAATACTTATGAAGTTTGTTCCGTCTTTTGATAAATCAAGGTGAACATGAACCATTTGATAATCCGGTCTTATATTCCCAAAGAACAGCCTAGAAATATCAATTACCTCACAATAACTTAACTATATGGTAGTAGAACAAGTTATTGTGGAATCACAAAGAATGAGACGAAGAGCTTTGTGATTACTTTTTATATCTTACCTATCGGAGATAAATCTCGAGCGAATCTTAGAGAAGATAGTATTGAATACGATAAAACAAGTAAGATCAGAACATGTAACTACAGAGAAAATAGTTGGGTCTGGCTTCAGAATCCCAATGAAGTCCTTAAGTCGTTAACCTATAATGGTTTTAGGAAAAACCTAGGTTAAAGGAGAACCGACTCTAGTCGCAACTAGTAGCACACATGAGGTGTGGGGATTAGGTTTCCCAGTTGCTAGAGTTTTCCCTTATATAGTCTTCAAATCAGGGTTTGATAGCTTTGGAAAAAAGAAATCAATATTCACCGTTAGATGAAATCCTGATTTAAGATTCAAGCTAAATTTTCTTAAAACCAAAGCACTATCTCTCCACTGTTAGATGGTCTTAGCTTGTTAAACACAAATGAAATATACCTTCATTTAGATATGGGTAACCGTACCTAAACGTGTATATTGAGTTGGCTCAATAACAGTTAACCGAAGTTAGCCATATGAACACTTTTGTATTAACCATGTTCATCTTAACACTTCTAGATCAATTGATAGTCAAATGAATCTAATTGTGTTACTCATAGAGTTGTTCAATTGTTTATATTCTCATAGAAGTATACAAGACACAATTGAAGCAAAGATTGCATTCCTTAATATATAAGTGTATTTGTTCATGAGTATGAAATCATACTTAATCGATTTAAGAACTTGAACCACTTAAGTTTTCAAACGGGTACGCAAACTTAAGTTCCGGACATTGGTCACAAGCCGACAGTTTGCAAACGGGTGCACAAACTTTAGCTCCGGATCGAACTCAGTTGAAACCGTTTGCGAACGGGTACGCAAACTTGGTTCCGGGACTTCAACAGTTAAATCAGTTTGCGAACGAGTATGCAAACTTAAGTACCCTGACTTAAACAGTTGAATAAGTTTGCGAACGGGTATGAAAACTTAACTTCCGGTCCTGAATTCTGTCAAAACAGTTCGTACACTTAGTACTCAAACCGTAATGTATCCATACATGGGTTTTAACTCTTAACTCCCATTTCAATCATTGAAACATTCTTAGAAGAAGACAATAGCTATCTCACACAAAATATTAGCTTATAAGCAATTTTCAAGTGATCGAATGATCAATACGAAACATTCCGAGTCTACATCAAATGACTGTCTCACACAAATCATGTAAGATGTTACCAGATGATTTTCACATGATCATCTTTTGACTTTCGTCAAGAATAATGATGAACGTAGTTAAAGCAAAAAGCTTTCCAACACATATTTCGAGAAAGATATAAGCGAGTTAAACTCAGCTTGAAATATCAAATGTGTATAATGTAAAGTCTATATAGTTATACGACTTTGTCTCAATAGGAGATAGAATAAAATAGACTTCTAAGTGATAGATGAGTTCAAAGTCTCCACATACCTTTTGTTGATGAAGTTTCACAAGCTCCCCTTAGTAGTTCTTCGTCTTCAATCGATGAACGTCGTGAAGTCTAAAGCTCAACTACACATTTTATCCTAATCCGAGACATAGCTATAAGTAGACTAGAAATCAAGACTTATAGTTTTGACAACTAAACTTGACAAACAAGCTTGATATAGCAACGCTTGCGAGTTCGACCGAGCTAACATCAAGGGTAAAATTAGAGGTCCAATGTTGAGGAGTGGGATGAGATTTGGAAGCTTCATGGGAATCTTTAGTAGGTTTGTGATTGTGTTTGAGGGTTGGAGATTAATTTCCTCCTGAGTTGTTTTCCTTGTGATTCTTGAGATTGTTGATGTTCCTTACCAAATGTAACTTAGTGATTGAATAATTGCCCTGAGATTTCCTATCTTCTTGAAGATTTAGAGATGTGTTTAGATAGTTGCAGTGACATTGATTTACATGACCTGTGAATTTCATTGAGATAACTGAAAACATGGATAAATTAGGTGACAGATGAAGGTGATAAAAGTGATTCTCTTGAACAAATTAAACCTATAGTGATTGCAGACAAAACCCAGAATTAGAGAATTAGGAAGCTCTAGTGTTGGATAGCCTTCATCATATGAGAAAAGAGAAAACATGTAGAAATTCCGGTACAGCTCCGGCCAAAACTAGCCGTTAAGGCGCTACAGGACAGCGCAACGGAAAGAAAATGAGTCGGCGGGGGAAAGAAGGTGACGGAAAAAGAGGGAGTCTGGTGGAGAGGAGGGAGAAGGAGTCGTATGAAGAGAGAGAAGGCATTTGTTGGTTGGTGCCTATTCAAAAAGCACAAGTCAGTTCAAGCCAGAAGTAAAAATGTTTTGCTTCACAAAAGCGTGTTTGGTTGGAATCCAGAAGCACTCTCTAGAAGCAAAAGTCACAAGCAAAATTATTCTGCTTCACAAAAAGTTGACTTTTTTCTGCTTCTAGAAGTTGTTCTGAAACCATATTGCTAAACTGACTTCTGACTTTTCGACTTCCAGAAATCGAAAAGCAACTTCTGAATATACATCCAACCATCGTATAATTTTTTTTTGCTTCTAAAAGTAATCTTAAAATTTTGTCTCCAAATTAATTTTCGGCTTTTCAAATTGTAGAAAATCAAATGCAATTTTTCATTATCCAAACAAGCTTTTAGGCTTCTTTGGGGTACTGTTAGTTATATGATTTTGGTTAGTAAAATGCGTGGAATAGATTTGCCCATCTGGTACAATTGTAGTCAAGGCATGACGAAGATTTTACATAATCATTAATTTTTATTTCTAGATTCATAAATATATGATCGATTAAAACAAATTAAAATGGAGATTTTGGTTACTTGTTGAGTTGGTCTGGTCTGATTTAGGATCCTTGTGGTTTCCATTGAATGGTTTAGTCATTTTATTTAAGTTAGCAAAGATCGACTGGAGTAGATTTGCATATCTGCTGGTCTCAGATGCAATCGTTGTAAAGGCTTGAATTATTTTTTTCTTTTGGATTCATGATTTTTTTTTTACGTGAATGAGAAAACAAATCATTTTGTGTGATTGTAGATCGTTTGTTGTTTGGTGTTCCATGTTACATCGACAACATCTAACATTCCTTAGTTTGTTGTTATTCGTGGTAATTAATTACGTTGATTCCCACTTTTATTTTGCGTGGTGAATTGGTTTCTCGTTGTCAACTATTCTTACTGGTTACTTGTGCAGCCGAAAACCTCATCTTACTACTTCTAGTCTGAACCGTACTCCAAAACTGACAGAGGAACTTCGTCCAAGTAACTAAACGCAGTATAGAAAGATGTGTTGATCTTTGGTTTTCTGATTTGCAACTTTTTCTCATCTTGTACTCCTATAATAATCTCTCATGATCGTTAAACAGTCTTAACAGTGACCATGTTGCCAATTATAAGGCTGAGGCTAAGCGTCGTAAACTAGAAATTGTAAAGCTACATCAAGGTAAAAGTTGCACATGAAGATGCATTAAGCTTTGTTTTTCTCCTTTTCTTCCTCTTACTCCTATAGTAATCTTTCGTGATGATCATTAAACAAATCTAGAGGTAACTGCTGATATTGTCAATTTTGAGGCTAAGCAATATGCTCTATATTTGAAGTGGCTCTCGTATTTCGATCACCGTTTTGATGTGGCAGATGAAATATCCTTTAAGGAGAGGTTTGAATTTTTTAAGGAATCTGCTCGTCATGTCAACCAGTGGAAAAAAAGTGGTTATTTATCCACTTGCGGATTAAACCAGTTTTGAGATATGACTGATGAGGAGTATGGAACCCATTCGTGGAAGACCTATCCGAAGAAAGTTAACCAGGTTATAGCTGGCATAGCCCACTGTCTAGATAATTAACAAAAATAATTAACCAAGTTATAACTAGTATATATTAGTATTGCATTGTCTTGGATTAGTATGGGAAGTTTATAGTTATTTAATTTTATGGTGTCGTTCAATGGGTAGTGGCAATGGTGCTAAAAACGTTAAGACTTCAAATAGACCTATTGGGTTGAAACTTGTTTGCATCTTCATTTGCTCTGAATTGTAATATTTGCTTTGAGACCTTTTTAACCTAGATAATTTGAGGCTTACCACTGGAAGATAAAAGGGGTTATTTTGAAGTAATTTCAAAACCCCTTAGTTAACATTTTTAATGGCTAATTTACCCCTGGTTGATTAGTGTTAATTGATCGCTTATTGATATTTAATCTTGTTAGCCCAGAAATCAACTAATGTTAATTGATCATCGAAACATGAAAAAAAATCGATTTTTTTGTTGTTGTTGCAAAAACATCAACCTTGAATCGGTGGATGTTTATGCACTCATAAGCTGTTTATGAGTTGATGTTTTGCATTCACGAAGAATACCTTGAATCGGTGAATATTACCTACTAGACATACCATTTATAGGAATCGGTGGATGTGGATGTAGATAAAGACCGATTATGTGACAGTTGGAGACGATTGTACAACTGCGGGAGTTATTGGAGCAAATGGTCAAAAATCATTTCTATAACGATCTCCAGAGACAAAATTTACAAGAAGCACTTGATAGGTGCAGGATATTTGAGAGCATTCTGAGACAAGCAAGGACTATCACTCAAAATGAAACTAGGGTTTTGAATTCTATATTGTATGGAAATAATACACAACAAGGGTTGGCAGAGTTACATGTAATTCTTCAACAGTTGATGAGTGTTGGGAATGGTTTGATGGATCAATTACAGATTCGAAGGGAATTGTGTGACGAGATGATGAAAATGGTTGACGAGATGATTGCGTTGGCGTTGCAGTTGCAGTAACGGATTAACCACCTCACTATCCAAGAAAACAGTAAAGTTTAATTCTCCAACTCAAATATTCGTTTCTTTTAAAGAAGATGATTGCAGTTTCTTGTTCAGTAGGGTGTTAATAGTATATGTCCAAAGATATCCAGTTTTTTTGAAGGTACACATCCACCGACTGTATCTTAAAAACGGCCGGAATTCATATATTTTTTGCCCGAATTGTATTTCCTTTGTCGCGTCCTAGGCAAAAACAACAGTTTTGAAACTAACCAAATACTTTCATCTACTGACTGAAAAACATATTTTAGTTCGACCAGAAAACATAAGTTAAAGATATTAGTTTTGACATTCATAGCTAAAGACATAATGAAAAAGCGGGGGTATAACAACCACACCCAATAATTCGTTCGGAAATCTGTATGGACTAAACTCCAATATAATTCCGAGAGCACCAACTAAAAGTGAGACTCAATCAAGAAATATATCAAAGAAATTTATCTCTATTTCTCAACACAATCAGCAAGTCGAACATATTGAAATCCGTGACCCTGATTGATATGAGAAATAACTTGGACGGTACCAAAGACCAATGCCTAAGTGTCAATCAAGTTATATCCAACAAACAAGGTTGGATTTATCAACTGATTGAACTACGCACAACCTGTGATATTTCAATTGTATACAAAAATATAATGCGGAAAAGAAATAACGCACACACCAGAAATTTCGTTAACGAGGAAACCGAAAATATAAAAAACCTCGGGACCTAGTCCAGCTTTGAACACCACATTGTATTAAGCCGCTACAGACACTAGCCTACTACAAGTTAACTTCGGACTGGAATGTAGGTGAGCCCTAACCAAGTCTCACACCAATTAAGGTCCAGTCGCGTTCCTTACGCCTCTAGAACCACGCCGGATTCTGCGCCTTGATTCCCTTAGCTGATCTCGCCCATAACTAAGAGTTGCGACGACCCAAAATCGAAGACTTATAAATAAATCTGTCTCCCACAGATATGTCTAATATTTATTCGTTTTTTGTTCTGTCTTTTGATAAAAATCAAGGTGAACAGGAACCAATTGATAATCCGGTCTTATACTCTCGGAGTGCAGCCTAGAAATATCAATCGACTCACAATAACCCGACTGATTAACAAAAAAAAGTTATTGCGGAATCACAAGAGTCTGAGATGAAGAACTGTTGTGATTAGTTTTTATATCTTACCTATCAGAGATAAATCTCGAGTAAATCTTAGAGAAGATAAAACTCAATACGATGGAACAAGTAAGATTAGAATACGCAACTACAGAGAAAATAGTTGAATCTGGCTTCACGAATCCCAAATAAAGTCTCCAAGTTGTTAACCTAATAATGGTTTTAGAAAAACCTAGGTTAAAGGATAATCAACTCTAGTTTGCAACTAGGACACAGGAAAGTGTCGGGATTAGGTTTTCAAGTTGCTAGAGTTCTCCCTTATATAGCCTTTCAAATCAGGGTTCCTTACAATCAAAGCTAAGATAGCTTCATAACAAAGCATTCAATATTCACCGTTAGATGAAAATATGATTTGAGATTCAAGCTAAGTCTGCTAAGAAATTAAGAAATCAATCTCCACCGTTAGATGGTCTTTGCTTGTTACACACAAATAAAATATACTCATATTTAGATATGGGTAACCGTACCTAAACGTGTATATTGAGTTGGCTCAATAACAGATAACCGAAGTTAACCATATGAACACTTTTGTCTTAACCATATTCATCTAACACATCTAGATCAAATATAATGATCAATCAATCAAGAAAGATAATCAAATGAATCTAATTGTGCTTCAAATAGAGTTGTTCAATTGTTCACTATCTCATAGAAATATATATGAACAAATTGAAACAAAATCGGATTGATTCGTAATCGTACAAAGTACTTATACAAGAATCAATTAATGAACATTAAGCCACGGTTTGCGAAGTTAATTTGCATTCCTTAAATCATAAATGTTTTAGTTCATGAGTATGAGAATCATACATAACCGCTTTTAAAACTTAACCACTGAGTTCGCAAACTAGGTACGCGAACAGCAGCTCCGGACCTTGGCCTAGTCAAGCCGTTCGCAAACCTTCGCAAACCCGGTTCGCGAACAACCATCCCGTACCCAACTGAGGTAAACCCATTCGCATACTAGGTATGCAAACAAAAGTTCCAAACCTTCTCAGGTAAATCCGTTCGCATACTAGGTACGCAAACAAGAGTTCCGGACCTGAATCATCACAATACAGTTCGCATACTAGGTATGCATCCCATGTTGCATCCGAACATGGGTAATTATTCTAAACTCTCATTTCGATCATTGAAACATCCTTGGAAGAGGACAATGGTAATCTCACACATACCATTAGCTTCAAGTAATTTTCAAGTGATCGAATGATCAATACGAAATTTCCCAAGCTAACATCAAATGACTGTCTCACACAAATCATGTAAGACGTTCAAGGTAATTTTCAAATGATCATCTTTTGACATAATATTTAGTTTCCAACAAATAAATTATCTCCAACTAAACTCGTCAAGAATATGATGAACATAGTTAAAGTAAAAATCTTCCAACACATATTTCGAGAAATAGATAAGCGAGATAAACTCGGCTCGAAATATCGAATGTGTATAATGTAAAAGTCTATATAGCTATTGTTAGAGCACTACTCGGTCGAACACGCAAGCGTTGCTATCTCAAGCTTGTTTGTCAAGTTTAGTTGCCAAAACTATAAGTCTTGATTTCTAGTATATTATAGCTAAGTCTCGGACTAGGATAGTAAGTGTATTTGAGCTCTAGACTCCACGGCATTTATCATACAAATACGAAGAACTACTCAAGGAACTGGTGGAACTTCATCGACAAAAAGGTATGTGGAGACTTGAACTTATCTATCACTCAAAAGTCTATCTACTATATCTCCTATCTTGAGACAAAAGTCGTATTACTATATAGACTTCGATTATACACATTTGCTATTTCGAGCCGAGGTTATCTCGCTTATCTATTTCTCGAAATATGTGTTGGTAAGCTTTCGCTTGTACCAAGTTCATCTTTAATCGTGACGGAAGTCATGTTGAACGTTTCAATTTCTTGAAAATCGCTTTGGTAAAAAATAGTTTGTGAATAACAACTATATAACATCCTCTAAGAATGTTTCAATGATTGAAATGAAAGTTTAGAATATATAACCATGAATGGATATAAACATTGTATGTGAACTCATACTTGTGTAAGTCCAAAATCCTTGAACCAAAGTATGTGTACTTTACTGGTTTAGGATGTCCGGAGCTAAGTCCGCGTACTGCCGGAAGTTCACATCCCGTGAATTTCTGCTGGAGTTTGTGAACTGAAAAACAAGCTCAATCCGGGTACTTAAGTATGTGTACCGGTATGCGTACTTGAGTGGGTTATTTTCTAAAAACGGTTTATTCATGAACTAATACATTTATAAATTAAGGAATGCATATTTGCAAACCGTGGCTATAATGTTTATGAATTGATTCGAGTGAATCAAAATCGTTTTTTCTTCGATTGTGTCTTGTATACTTCTATGAGATCTAATAAATTGAAAAACTCTCTAACTAGTTCATTTGAGTCACTTGAACTAGTTACGGTGAAGATGAATAAGGTTGATATGAAAGTGCTCATATGGCTAACCATTGGTTAACTATTATTGAACCAACTAGGTGTACACGTTTAGGTACGGTTACCCAAACCTAAATGAACGTGCATTTCATTTTTGAATGACAAGCTAAGTTCGATCTAACAGTTGAAAGATATTATCTTGAATATAATCAGGTTTTCATCTAACGGTGAATATTGAATGCTTTGTTACCAAGGTAACTTAGATTGCAAACCCTGATTTGGAGACTATATAAAGGAGAACTCTAGCAACTGGGAATCTTAATCCCCACACCTCCTGTGTTATACTAGTTGTATAAGCTAGAGTCGATTCTCCTTTAACCTTAGGTTTCTATCGAGACCCTGTAGGTTAACGACTTGAAGACTTCATTGGGATTGTGAAGAAGACCCAACTATTTTCTCTGTAGTTGCGTGATCTGATCTTGCTGTTTCTATCATATTTGAGTATAATCGGAAGATTGGATTGAGATTAATTTCTCCGATAGGCAAGATATAAAATAAGTCACAAACATCTTCGTCTCATCGTTTGTGATTCCGAAATATCTTGTTTCGCTAGTCGATTAAGATTATTATGAGGTGATTGATAATTCTAGGATGTTCTTCGGGAATATAAGTCTGGGTTATCGATTGGTTCCTGTTCACCTTGATTTATCAAAAGACGGAGAAAAAAAACTCATAGGTATTTCTGTGGGAGACAGATTTATCTATTCCTGTAGACTTTTCTGTGTGAGAAAGATTTGTTTATTAAAGTCTTCGACTTTGGGTCGTAGAAACTCTTAGTTGTGGGTGAGATCAGCTAAGGGAATAAGGTGCGTAATATCCTGTTGGGATCAGAGACGTAAGGAGCGCAACTGTACCTTGGATCAGTGTGAGATTGATTGGGGTTCAACTATAGTCTAGACCGAAGTTAGTTTGTAGTAGGATAGTTTCTGTAGTGGCTTAATACAGTGTGTGTTCAATCTGGACTAGGTCCCGGGGTTTTTCTGCATTTGTGGTTTCCTCGTTAACAAAACTTCTGGTGTCTGTGTTATTTCTTTTCCGCATTATATTTTGTTATATAATTGAAATATCACAGGTTGTGTGTTGTATCAATCAATTGGTAAATCCAACCTTTGGTTGTTGTTTGAAATTGATTGATCCTTGAACATTGGTCTTTGGTACCGTTCAAGGTATTTCTCTTGTATCCATTCAGGCTCGCAGATTTCTATTTGTTTGAGTAAGGATTGAATCGAGAAATTGAGATATAACTCTTTGATATACTTTTTATTAAGATTGAGTCTAACTGTCTAGTTGATTCTCTTAAAAATATATTGGAGTTAGTCCATACAAATCGCTAAGCGAAATATTGGGTGAGGTTGTTGTACCCCCACTTTTTCAATTTGTATCATAGTAAGAAAGCACGTTTAAGACCTCATAAGTCTGTGTTTGTAGCGATCTAATTATGGACGAGTCTATCTCTAATACGTACCAGTTCATAAATTACCAGATGATTCTGAAAGCATGGATTCACCTAAGAGAACTATCACATCTAAGTTAATATCTAAACATTCTCTTGATGTAAAAACTATTGATTGGGAAACGCTCCTATAAGAACAATTGGATGAACTTTCTAATGAAGGTGATTCAGATATTGGTAGAGATGTTGATGAGGAAGTCTCAGAGTATGTTAAGTTTTTGGATTCGTTGAAAATAAAGAAGATTACAACTTCTCATGTCACACCTCTTCTGACTCCTCTCTGTCGAGAAAACAAGAAATTGAAAAGGATTTACGGAGGTCTTTAAGGTCAGAATCGCTCTTGCGAATCGGTCCTCAAAGATACCGAGGAAAGCCTGAGTAGAAAGTTACTTGAATATGATCGTGTTTATCAAAAATACTTCTTGTTGGAAGAGAAACTTGCAGAAATTGAAGGAAGAATTAACTCTAAGCAATCAAATTTTAATGACAGAGAAAGCGCTTTTCTCGCTCGAGAAAAACAATTTGAGGCTGATTTAACTGCCGCTCTTGATAAAATCAAGATGTTGGAAGATGACTTGAAAAAGTTCAATACTAGTTCAAGCAAATTAACCACTATGCTAGGATCAAGTAAAAATCATCGTGATACACGAGGATTGGGCTAAAAGGGAATAGATGCTCCAAGTATTAGCAAAGAGGTAAAAAAATTCAAGGCTAGTGGTTCTTATCAACAAAAGGTTTCCACTGATGGCAAAAGTGAAATACCTTCACCGGCAATTAAGGTTCAAAAGAGCAAAGTATATCAACCTCCAAAGTCAACACACACCGTATAAGGAATGAAAAACTTCATGATGTTCTTGTTTGGGCATCACAAGAAGATGCGAAACCAAGATCATATGTTAAGACTAATCTCCTTAACGTTACAAGTTATAACTGTCCAACCTTTAGGAAAAGGAATCAGTATTGTGATAAACCTTGGTTTGCCTATAAACGTCATACGAAGTCTTTTCACAATCGTAATGATTATCAAAAGGATAACTTTGTAAAGACGAAGACAAGATCCGATGTTCCCAATTGGAGAAAGACTAACTTGCAAAAGAATAGTCAATCCAATTCTTTTCCGAGAAATCTAAAAGAGAGTAATGGGAAGAAGTTTTTGATTGTTCCTAAACGCACTCAAAAGTGGATATCAAAGAAAGTCAATGATGATTTGAGTGTGAAAAAGAATGATCACCCAGAAAATTCCATGACTATGGAGAAGGCAGTATCCATGATGTTGGAACTTAAAAAGTTCTTTGGAAAGATGGATTTGGATGTGAAAGGTTCTAAAAGCGATCTCTTTCATGATAATCCAAAAGTCACTTGTGGTGAGCAAGACATTGTTCACCTCAACACAACTTGATTGTGTTGTAAGTGCATCCTCACCAAGGAATGCCCTGCTATGTCACCGGTGAGGGAAGCACGAATAGGGGCACACAGATTATATTCGGTAAGGCTGTAGAATTCGACTGGATTCTTCTAAAAAGGTATGTCTATAAACTTGAGCAAGATTTGTGTTTTTATAATGATCCATGTACCTTGCTTATCGTTCATTTCTACCTAACTTGATATGTGTTTAAGGTTCTTAAGTGTTTAGGTTTGAAAATATTAGTTCGGGATGTCTGGACCTCATGGTACACATATGAGGTATGCATACCATCATTTAAAATCAAAATCCAGGGATTTTAGTACGCATACCCGTTTGCATGCTGCTCCAGGTCATGAAAAATTCGTTTGGAAACCGGTATGCATACTTGACTGTAGACGTCGTTATTCGGTAAACTTGTTTTGGCCGTAACTTCTTCGTCCGAACTCGGAATGACCTCATTCTTTTTGCATTCTCTTCCTATTTGAATTCTATTCAAAATAGGGATGAGAATTATTGGATTTGGATGAGTTAAGATTGGTCTTTGTCCTTTCTCTTGTTTTGAGTGTTTTGCTCCGTTTCGTCACACTTGTTCCACTTTTCTTGGACTTGGGCACTTGGATTCTTGGAGTACTAATCATCTAAGCTCATTTGTAGATTTTATAAGAATGTTGTTGGTGAATCACAAAAAAGGAAGTTCAAGAATGGGCAGTTGTACGCATTGCTATGGGATTCTTGAATGTTCACAATCATCTTATGTGAACTATGGTGCATGGTCGTTAATGACTTTGTATGTTCTTCTTTGTTAAGAAAATCTTTTTATACGCCTTTGGTAGCTATTATTGGTGTAAATCCGTGCTAAAAAGATTGATTCTACCTTCTAAGGGCAAAGATTGTTTTTGCAGTATTAATCTTTATTGATTTTATATATTGCAGAAATAATGTTATGGGATATGTTGTTTACGTCCATGAACCTTGACTGTCCCATACTTGTTCAATAGTTATCTCTATTATTTCGGTATGAAAGTATTGATAAAAGATAGAATGAACTTTTGAATACAAAAATTAAGCCTATTAAGTTATCTCTATTATGTCGGTTTCTATCGAGTCCCTGTAGGTTAACGACTTGAAGACTTCATTGGGATTGTGAAGAAGACCCAACTATTTTCTCTGTAGTTGCGTGATCTGATCTTGCTGTTTCTATCGTATTTGAGTACAATCGTAAGATTGGCTTGAGATTAATTTCTCCGATAGGCAAGATAGAAAAGAAGTCACAAACATCTTCGTCTCATCGTTTGTGATTCCGCAATATCTTGTTTCACTAGTCGATTAAGATTATTTTGAGGTGATTGATAATTCTAGGCTGTTCTTCGGGAATATAAGTCCGGGTTATCGATTGGTTCCTGTTCACCTTGATTTATCAAAAGACGGAACAAAAACTCGTAGGTATTTCTGTGGGAGATAGATTTATCTATTCTTATAGACTTTTCTGTGTGAGACAGATTTGTTTATTAAAGTCTTCGACTTTGGGTCGTAACAACTCTTAGTTGTGGGTGAGATCAGCTAAGGGAATCAAGTGCGTAGTATCCTGCTGGGATCAGAGATGTAAGGAGCGCAACTGTACCTTGGATCAGTGTGAGATTGATTGGGGTTAAAATACAGTCTAGACCGAAGTTAGTTTGTAGTAGGCTAGTGTCTGTAGCGGCTTAATACAGTATGTGTTCAATTTGGACTAGGTCCTGGGGGTTTTCTGCATTTGCGGTTTCCTTGTTAACAAAACTTCTGGTGTCTGTGTTATTTCTTTTCCGCATTATATTTTGTTATATAATTGAAATATCACATGTTGTGCGTTGTATCAATCAATTGGTAAATCCAACTTTTGGTTGTTGATTGAAATTGATTGATCCTTGAACATTGGTCTTTGGTACCATTCAAGGTATTTCTCTTGTATTCAATTAGGCTATCAGATTTCTATTTGTTTGAGTAAGGATTGAATCAAGAAATTGAGATATAACTCTGTTATATACTTTTTTATTAAGATTGAGTCTAACTGTCTAGTTGATTCTCTTAAAAGTATATTGGAGTTAGTCCATACAGATTGCTAAGCGAAATATCGGGTGAGGTTGTTGTACCCCCACTTTTTCAGCTATACGACTTAGTCTCATTAGAAGATAGAATAGAATAGACTTCTGAGTGATATATAAGTTTTAGTCTCCACATACCTTTTGTTGATGAAGTTCCTCCAAGCTCCTCAGTAGATCTTCGTCTTCAATTGGTGAACGTCGTGAAGTTCATTATATATATCCTAATCCGAGACATAGCTATAAGTAGACTAGAAATCAAGTATATAGTTTTGATCAACTAAACTTGACAAACAAGATTGAGATAGCAACGCTTGCGAGTTCGACTGAGCAGTTCTCTAACAATCTCCCCATTTGTCAATTTTAGTAACAAAACTATCAATACATATTGATTACAAAATAAATAAACTTTGTAGCTTCTCATCCAACATGCTTGATTTCCTTGGCTCTTCAACATTCCTTGAATTCTTCGCTACTCCAAGTACTCCAGCAATTCTAAACATGTTCCACTTAGCATCATTGTTGTTGAAGATCCGTAGCCATAACAGTAAGAAAACATATGTTCTCAATCATTGTTATACAATATCATAGTATTATTATACGGAATCAAAGTCCAAATTCGTCACAACTTTGAAATAATACTATGGTGATATGTATCACTCCCTCTTAATCAATACTTCCATCTTACAATGAAAACCACTCCCCCTTACATAATGATCCGTAAACCATATGTATGTAGAGTGAACTACCTAATAATTCTCCCCCTTTTTGTCAATATAAATTGGCAAAGGTACGAAAACTACGGGATCAAGGAGTTTATATAACTCCTACAATATTCCACATCCGCACTCTCCACAAAGATATGGCAATTAAGCACAAGTTCAATTAAGAACTCTCCCGCATTTGATGTCATTCCCAAGAGAACAACAAGAGCGACCTTACTTTTACAAGAAAAGAAGGATTTCTTTGGACGTAACAAATCACATGGATTTGTATCTGGTAAACTCGAATAAATTAACGACAAGTAGACCTTATTGATTAATTTAATGGAAACGCTCAACATAAGAAAACTTACGGAGCCATGCAGTACTTTCACATAAAAGTGGATCAGGGAAAGATCAATACTGCGAAATTTTCAAAAGTTAATTCTATCTTTTATCAATATTTGCATAAAGACATAATAGACTTAACTTTTGAGCAATTATGAGATACTAGCACAGTTCACGAACGTAAAGGCATACATCTCATAAGCAATTGCAATATATAAAATTAAAAAGATTAAATACTTCAAAAATCATCTTCCAAATAAGTTAGAATTTAAATAATAAATCTAAAAACATTGCAAGATTAAAATCGTTGAAACAGCTACGTGTAATCACAATATTTTCTATTCCAAACCCTAGTTATCATTCTTTAAACATAAGAATAAATTCTCATAAGAAGTTTCCTAGAAAAAATAAAATCAGGCTTCTTTGATAACTTCATACCTTTCCATGACTCCATCATAAAAGGTATCGTTGATATCCTTGATTCACTTGACCGTGGAGATTCCATGTTCATGAGTTAGAACATTTACCTTTCGATCAACAATACGAGCAAGTTGCCTGGCCTTGATGCAATTCGAGATAAGTTTCTCTTGGTTCCGTATCAAAGTCTGACCATCAATAAGATGATTTATTTGCAGTTAAAGGTTTGCAAATTCGACCTTTGAGTCATTTTGATAATGAATTAAATCCTTGATAGATTCAGCAATCCAAGAGTTGTACTCTTTCCTTATAATCATCTTCTTCAAAACAAGTTCTTGAACCGAGCTGCATCCTTTGATGTCTTTTTCCATATCAAGATCCACAACTTCCTGAGATCTTGAAGAGTTCTCCATATAATTTTTTGATAGGGATGGAACACAATATAATATATATATATATATATATATATATATAAGGAAAGGAAACACTTATTATAGAAACCCAAAAAAAAAACTCTCAAGAAGAAGCGTGCCCGGACGTTCGCGAACCGGTTATGGGAAGTTGATGGGTCAGCTAAAATCCGGTAGTAGGGTAAAAACTGATTCTGTTGGAAATGGTAAATTGGGTGTGCCGCCGAGAAACGAATCTAAACCCTAAACAAATGTACTGCACATGAGTACTTTAGATTAGAGAGATCAATTTGTACAATCCTGGCCTAAACCAAGAAATGGTCGTTCCAGTCTTGCTTCGGTCACAAAATGAAGGAGAAGGGTTGATCTTAGGGAGGGAGGCGAAGAAGGTGTTGGGATCAGAATACTGAACTATGAAGGTGTGGCCGTTTTATGACTTGTATCAGAATATGGAACTTTCTTGCGTAATGTAAGCTGTAAGTTCTTGGTGTTTTCTGGATACCTGTGTTAATAACCAAAATTGTTGTCCGTTGAAAATAGATTAAAAACCTATTTATACAAGTCATAGACGAACCCCTGATCTCATAGGAAATGGAAGCAGTTGAGTGATGGAGAAGTTGGGATCGTGTAGAATGGTGAAAACCACGGATGACTGGTTGGTTTTATTCCTACTACTTCTCTACCATCACTAACTGTCCGCCTTTCCTGACACTTTCTCTTAATGGGCGTGTTGCACGCCGTACGCTGTAAACCGCCAGACCAATACCCTGATGAACATCTCCCAGTTTGTGACATGTTTGATGTCTCGAGTATTTTGTAGAAAATATGCAGCAGGCTGCTGAATGGGTCTTGCTTGCAAGACCTAATTATTTTGACCAATCACGCGCAAGCTAGGCGGCGGGCATTTATATGTGACAAGTCAAGTTGTGAGATTTGCCACAAAAAAAAGCATATAATTCTTTTAGGTCAAATAATTAAATTATTTGTGAAATCGATATTTATAAAACATTGTTTGTAATCGATGCATATAAAGCATCGCTTTTAAGCAAGCGGCTCAAAATAATCGATGCTCATGAAGCATCGTTGTATAAAGCTCGTTTAGATTAGTCACAGAGCTTAGTGTCTTAAAAGGAGCATGACCGGCCATCTTCAGGAAGCTGCCAGGAGCTATTCATGTACATCAAAGGTGAGTCGGTCGGTCCCTATAGGAGAGTGGTGGCTGGTATCCATTTTGACATCCTATTGGTCGACCTAAATTAGATCTAGACCGGTTAAATTGGCTAGAAAAATTGGTTGGCTGAGATCATTTGCGGCAGTAATGTACTGCCGTTGAATTACTTAAGACTCTTATGAGTGCGTGGCCAACTAACTTTGGGCAGCCACCGGGAGCCGTATAGGTAGGATGAGGATTTGCCGACCGCTTCTTATGGAAGAAGGGATGCTGGTGATCACGACATCATCTCATTGGTTCCTTGAAATCAAATCTAGGTCGGTCAACTTGGACGGCGAAGTCGGACGGCCACGATTGATTTAAGAATGACCTGGGAAACCTTAATTCGATTGAGACTTCTTTTCATCCGCGCGGCTGGCCTATTTTGGGCTAGCGTTTTTGGTTGTTGCTAGCAGGATATGGAAATTCTGATTGGTGGGAATGAAAGTGAGCCCGTCTGTGAGCACAGCCGCATCTTGTTGGTTGCTTAAAGTCATATCTAGGCCGGTCGATTCAGATAGCGAAATTGGACGGCCGAGATCGTTTTGCGACAGTAATGCGCTGCTACTAACATAAATTAGGGTTTTGTAAGTAGCGCAACCAACTTACTTTGAGCAATCGGTTTGAGGCTTCGCTTGCAAGCTGTAAGGGTTTCGATTGGAAAAAGTACGAGTAGGCCCGCCGGTGTACACCATGGAGCTTTTCCGGTCGCATCAAAAGGAAGCTAATCTTGACAAATCAGCTGGCCAAAACGTGCGGCTGTGATCGTTTTTTAAGACTGACATAGGCAGTCTATATTCGATTCCTTAAGGAATTAAGTGTGTCGACCAGCCAACTTCCCCTTTTAATTAAAAGTGTAGGCTGCGCATTTAGAGCGATTTGATTGGTCGGTGGTAAAGAGGGACCGACAGGCAACAATATGGGCATGTCCGGCCTATGGTACAGAGGCGAAAGCTTGGGCGAACCGGCCGGCAAAATGGCGCGGCCGCGTCCCTTTTGCCACAGCCTTTACTTGCCGTAATTCCTCTTTATTTCCTATTTTTCGACTTTTGGTAGGATTTTGCTCATACTAGTCCATGGTGGATCAATCTCCTAGCTTACCTAGGTTTGGTCTCGACCAATAGGGTTCGAGATATTGTGCAGGCCGAAAAAACCTAATTTTTGTAAATTGGTAAAATTTGGTTAAAAAATTGAATTTTGCGAGCTGTCACAAGTTTAATCAAATTTGATGAATTCTATGCGTTGGCACAAAATCACTAATTTTATTCTCAGAGAGCAATGCAGTGTGCTTCCGATTAAGTACTTTCATGCAGGTCTTAATCCCGACACTTCAGGAAATTCATGCTACTCAGCTGTGAGCCAACATTAATCGTCATGTTATGTCAATATTAAGAGTTAAGCTGGGGAACATAGCATAGGAAAAATGCTCAGCAAGCTATACATTAGTGAATAATGCAGGCGAGAGATTAAATACTCATTAGGCTCTATACTAGTAAACAATTCATCTAGGAGCTTGAGTTTCAATACAATATGAAGAACGGCATAGGTACTCATCAGATTTTAATATATTCTTCAGACTCCTTGCGGAATGTAGACATATCAAGGTCTACTATTTCTGACACCGGGTTAGTTAGACAGACTTTTACAGTTTTCGCCATAAACTAAAAACCACCATCAACATTAAGTCCCCTACTTAGCACGTAACAGTGACATTGTTGCGGGGTAAGCACTAGATGGTGACAGATGAAAAATAAAATTAATAGGATGAAGTAGGTAGATGTTACTGGTGAGATATCAGTTGGTTTGAACTTCTTTGGAAGTCGTAATGGCGAAGCTGCTAGCGAGATGAAGAACCCCTTTCTGGATTTAAAAATTCGTCGGGTATAAAGGGAGCTTCTGCTCTTTCTTGTTTTTCATGAACAACAGGACCAACCTCATCTTCGTATAGGCCAACCAGCAGCAAGGTAAGTTTATCTCGTCTTCGTATTTTAGATGGAGATATTTCTGCTGCTAAGCCAAGAGGCATTAATGATTCCAATGACATGTCAAATATGGATGATGACTTTTTCGAAGTGTCCTATACGACTGTTAGGACTCATCTTAATTACGTGACGATTCTTCTTCCTGGACCAGAGGGTGTAGAAGCTGTACTATCAATCTTCTCCGGAATATGTAATAAGGTCATGTCTCCAGAAGAATGAGTATCCAGCTTCTCCAGTGGATTTCAAAATTTTCCAAACTCCATTGTACTCTTGGGATGGATAGATGAGATATATGTTCGGCAATGATCATGTCAGGGATAATCTTGGAGAGTGTAGCTGCGTTGTTGATCCGTCCTTGACTTTAAGTTATTTGGTGTCTGGACTGCTGAGCAGCAATTAAAACGTTCTTTAAACTCCTGAACATTGACCGGAATGAAATTGTGTTTATTCTGGCTCTTTATCTCATATGATTGTTCTTTCCCTTCTAATTGCGATGATGATATGTTGGGGATGCTTGTATGGGAAAAATCTTCCAGAGCCGTTTGGTGAAGTAGACGAGCTGAGAGGCGTTCCGTTGCCGACGTGTTGCTATCAAGTCTTCAAGGACTTCGTTCCAAGCGACATCCTTTGAATTACCTTCTGAGTCTTGTATTGTTGTATGGAATGGGATGCGATGAGCAGTCCCCAGTTACACTTCTGTTTAGTTACTAGAGTAGATCCGATGGCGTGGTCGGATATGTGAAGATATCTCTGCGGCGTATTTTTGGAGGTCAAGGAATCCTCATCAAATTTGCGGCTCTCTGGTTGTCTATCTTCTATGAGATGGAGAGATTTTCGACAGGATCTTATGCAAACCTTCAATCCCTCAAGTATGATTCACGTGATTCTTTGTATGCAGTTATGCTTCATGCAGCAGTCAATGCGGATTCTCTTGTTTGTTGAAGAGTCCCGGAACGTTCTTACTATTGATCATCAAGCGGGTTCCTTGATAGTAACTTATGCAGCTGAGGTGCATTGTATTTGGCTTTGCTCAAGGGTGATACGGCTATAGGTATCTCTGGATCTTCCTTTGGGGTCTTTGATACACGTGTGTGGCTTCGTATTGAGAAATTCCCGCGGCTCGTGAAGCTTTGCCAGTGATAATGCTGAAATTAGAAATAACCTGGTTGAGGGTCGTGAAGGCATCCCGTGCTGGCAGTCCCCAGGTGTAATTATCATGAGCCTATTTTCTCCTGGAAGATGTACTTCCATTGTATTTGATGGTAAGGTGGTTGGTGAATTAATGAAAGAGGCAATCTTTTGGATCCGTCATTTTTTGATCAATTGGCGGGAGTCGCACTTGATAGACCTGTATTGTATCCAAACATCTGGCAGCCCATGCACCCCTTCCATAGGAAATTGGAAATCTAGAAAACACCAAATCCGACTTTGTCGACTGATGTGGTTGTTGATGCGCAGCTTCGAGCATACCTTGGGTAGGCGGTACTTAGTTCTGAGTAGGTAATGTGGCAGACATGATTCGGTTGGTCTGTGTGGCTTGCTGAGGCGCGACTTTCCTCTTTGATTCTTCATTGATAACAGTGCTTATGGATGGTTGAACCAAATACTGCTTGTTGGTCAGGTGCCTTCCGGAAAAGGAGGTGATGATATCCTTACGCTGCATCTTTGAAAAGTGGTGACCTTGTCACGGTTATGGCTTCTTGGTTGACCGTCTCTCCTGAGTTGAAGAGGTCCTTGACTGATGGTGAAGGAATTCCATATTGAGCTAGTGTGGTTTAGGTGGTTCTATTATGTATGGTCGATGGGTTGACCATGATAAAGATATCACCATCTTGCATCCATACTGGTGACTCTGTTACTTCCTCCATGGGAAACTAAAATATGCACAAGTTCGGATTACCTTTGTCCGTAGTGGTTGTTGCTATGATCAAGCTCTGGCTGGTATCCACAAACGAGCAGCAACGGTTCTTGGAAGCAACTGTGATTAGAAGAGACTGCATTTTCGTGGGAACAAAATAGGTTGGCTGGAGCTTTGGTGGATACGGTCATGATCCTTGACAAGGAGGAGTGGTGACTATGGGTACAAATCTTGGCAGGGACGAGTGGTGTCTACGACCATGGATCTTGGCAGGAAGGAGCGGCAGCTACGAGCACGAACCTTGGACGACCACGGCCATGAATATTGACGGGCTTATTGATCGTTATGGCCCAAAGGAAGTGTTTCTTCCTTTCATATAACTCATATATGTGAGTTTATTCCTTCTTTTCTTTCCCCTCTTTATTTTCGGTGAAGCAACTCCTCCCTGATTCCATGCCCGCGTAAGCTTTCCTATTGTTGCTTGCCTGATTGTAAGTGCGACCTTGGTGTATTGACTTGATGAAAATTTCAGATTTGTGTCTTCTTGCAAGAACGGCCACAAAATCTTCACCCGATGCAGATTTTCAATTGTCACGTAGTCGAGAGTTTCGGCTGCCATTTATAGATCATTTATTGGATTAACGTGTTCTCTTTGTATGTTGTATAAATCTTCCATGCGAATCGTTCGGTATATAGCTCACCCCCAGATTCTTCACCAATTAGTGCCAGCTTCAGTTCTTCCAGAGGGCAGTGTAAAAACGTTTCTGACAGAGTTTTTACAAAATGACCCGTAACCTTGCTGAACTACATGCCATGTCCTAAAACACCTCTTAATAAATGTTTAGGTTGCTCTATGGTTTGTACTTCAATCCCCATGCTTGAACCATTTTTTGTTAATTATGACGCCTTTATGATTTTTAAGCAGGGGTACGACCTAAATGGAAAAGGACATGAGGAAGGAGTCTTGGAGATTACCGTGGGTGACATTGCTGATGAAGTGTCTCTCTTTGTGAGTTATCTCTTGATGTGTTAGCACCAGAAATATACTTGGAAGTCGAGGGCTTCAATTCTGGATCTCTTGACGTAGTCATCGAGATGCCTGTTATTTTGCTGGAACATCATGTCCAAGTCTTGAGAGTGATCGGCTTGGGAATGAAGAGATATTTATGGTAGGGAGCATCATCATCTGGAACCAATCGGAGGTGTTGTACAGCGCGTTGTTGTTGTACCCGATGTAGGTTCTTCTGGTAGGCAATTTGGAGAACTCTTCGAGTCATAACATCTGGTGATACTCTCATATTTCTCCTAAGTATTCCAAAGATGGGAGATATGTTCTTAAGCATTACCCGCTTCCCTGGGAAAAGGAAATATGGGAAACGTGAGTCCTTTTGGTGCAGCAACTTCTCGTATCTCCCCTGTGTGAGGTTATCTCGGCTGCGGATTCTTTCCTGGAATGATGACGTGGGCATCGTTATCTTCTTGAGGCTGCTCTCTTGACATGTCGGCTCCAGTAGATCTGAAGATTTCCCGGTCTTGCTCTTGCTTGGGTTGGCATAATAGGCAAACCCCTTTATGATGATTTGAAGATGTGTCAAACCTCCTTTGTTATTGCAGATGTACGAATTCCCGGAATTACGCCATGGTCTGGATCTACACGTTTTGCTGATTAAGTGATAGAGGATACTCCTGACCATAAAATGGTAGCAGTGGTGGAATAGAGATAGACCTTTGCTTTCGTGATCTCTGCAGGTGCCTTTCTAGTATTCCACTGGTGTTGAGATTTGTTGCCGACTACCTCCATATTGGAACAACGGCTATGAGAATCTTCCCTTTATCTCTTTGGGTGCGGACCCTGGAGACACTAATATCAGTGATAACTTTGAGGCGTTTCCGGCTTGCTCTATATAACACTTATGGTGTTGCAGAAAAGGCAGTTGCTCCATCCGGATCTCGAGAGAAGCCAATTGTGCCCTTCTAAGTAGTAGTCACGTCTTCTTGTGTCTCCACGAGGCATTCTGGTCCTTTCATCTGGGAGATTTACTGGTGCTCAGCTATCCAAGGCATTTCCAGTAGCATTGCTTGAAAAGGCATTTTTGTGAAGCTTCGTAGTGAACGAACACCGGAATTGAAATTGGTTGTTGGTCCTAAATTGAGTTTAATGATTGAACTAGATCTAAGATCCACCCTTATGGAATTGACAAAATTAAAATGAAAATTGAGAAATTGATTTTGCAACCGAGAGATTAATCTCCCATTGTGGTCGTCAATTTGTAGTAGGGTAAAAACTGATTCTGCTGGAAATGGTAAATTGGGTGTGCCGCCGAGAAACGAATCTAAACCCTAAACAAATGTACTGCACATGAGTACTTTAGATTCGAGAGATCAATTTGTACAATCCTGACCTAAAACAAGAAATGGTCGTTCCAGTCTTGCTTCGGTCACAAAATGAAGGAGAAGGGTTGATCTTAGGGAGGGAATCGAAGAAGGTGTTGAGATCAGAATGTCGAACTATGAAGGTGTGGCTGTTTTATGACTTGTATCAGAATGTGGAACTTGCTTGCGGAATGTAAGCTGTAAGTTCTTGGTGTTTTCTGGATACGTGTGTTAATAACCAAAACTGTTATCGGTTGAAAATAGATTAAAAACCTATTTATACAAGTCATAGCCGAACTCCTGATCTCATAGGAAATGAAAGTAGTCGAGTGATGGAGAAGTGGGGATCGTGTAGAATGGTGAAAACCATGTCCCTACTATGAGGGGAAGACTAGTTTGTTTTATTCCCACTACTTCTCTACCATCACTAACTGTCCTCTTTTCCTGACACATTCTCTTAATGGGCATGTTGCACGCCGCACGCTGTAAACCGCCAGACCAATACCCTGATAACATCCCCCAGTTTTTGACATGTTTGATGTCTCGAGTATTTTGAAGAAAATATACAGCAAACTGCTGAGTGGGTCTTGCCTGCAATACCTAATTATTTTGACCAATCATGCGCAAGCTAGGCGGCTTGCAGTTATATGTGACAAGTCATGTTGTGAGACTTGCATCAAAAATAACATATAATGCTTTTAGGTTAAATAATTAAATTATATTTGAAATCGATATTTATAAAACATCGTTTGTAATCGATGCATATAAAGCATCTCTTTTAAGCAAGCAGCTCAAAATAATCGATGCTCATGAAGCATCGTTATATAAAGCTCGTTTAGATTAGTCGCGGAGCTTAATGTCTTAAAAGGAGCATGACCGGCCATCTTCAGGAAGCTGCCAGGAACTATTCATGTACATCAAAGGTGATCCGGTCAGTCCCTATAGGAGAGTGGTGGCTGGTAGCCATTTTGACATCCTATTGGTCGGCCTAAATTAGATCTAGACCAGTTAAATTGGTTGGATGAGATCATTTGCAGCAGTTATGTGCTGCCGTTGAATTACTTAAGACTCTTAAGAGTGGCGCGGCCAACTAACTTTGGGCAGACACCAGGAGCCCTAGAGGTAGGCTGAGGATTGGCCGACTGGTTCTTATGGAAGAGGGGTTGCTGATGATCACGATATCATCTCACTGGTTCCTTAAAATCAAATCTAGGCTGGTCAACTCGGCCGGAAAAGTCAGACGGCCACGATTGATTTAAGACTAACCTGGGCAGCCTTAATTCGATTGAGACTTCTTTTCATCCATGCGGATGGCCTATTTTGGGCTAGCGTTTTTGGTTGTTGCTAGCAGGATATGGAAATTCTGATTGGTGGGAATGAAAGTGAGCCCATCTGTGAGCACAGCCGCATCTTGTTGGTTGCTTAAAGTCAGATCTAGGTCGGTCGATTCAGATAGCGAAATTGGACGGCCGAGATCGTTTTGCGACAGTAATGCGCTGCTACTAACATAAATTAGGGTTTTGTAAGTAGCGCAACCAACTTACTTTGAGCAATCGGTTTGAGGCTTCGCTTGCAAGCTGTAAGGGTTTCGATTGGCTAAAGTACGAGTAGGCCCTCCGGTGTACACCACAGAGCTTTTCCGATCGCATCAAAAGGCAGCTAATCTTGACAAATCAGCTGGCCAAAACGTGCGGCTGTGATCGTTTTTTAAGACTGACATAGGCAGTCTATATTCCATTCCTTAAGGAATTAAGTGTGTCGACCAGCCAACTTCCACTATTAATTAAAAGTGTAGGTTGCGCATTTAGAGCGATTTTATTGGTCGGTGGGAAAGAGGGACCGACAGGCAATAATATGGGCATGGCCGGTCGATCGTACGGAGGCGCAAGCTTGGGCGAACCGGCCGGCGAAGTGGCGTGGCCGCGTCCCTTTTGCTGCTGCCTTTACTTGCCGCAATTCCTCTTTATTTCTTGTTTTTCGACTTTTGGTAGGATTTTGCTCCTATTAGTCCATGGTGGATCAATCTCCTAGCTTACCTAGGTTTGGTCTCAACCAATAGGGTTCGAGATATTGCTCAGGCCGCAAAAACCTAATTTTTGTAAATTGGTAAAATTAGGTTAAAAAATTGAATTTTGCGAGCTGTCACAAAATTAATCAAATTTGATGAATTTTGCGCGTTGGCACAAAATCACTAATTTTATTCTCAGAGAGCAGCGCAGCGTGCTTCTGATTAAGTACTTTCATGCAGATCATAATCCTGACACTTCGGGAAATTCATGCTACTCAGCTGTGAGCGAACATTAATCGTCATGTCATGTTAATATTAAGATTTAAGCTGGGGAACATAACATAGGAAAAATACTCAGCAAGCCATATATTAGTGCATAATGCATGCGAGAGATTAAATACTCATTAGGCTCTATACTAGTGAACAATTCATCTAGGAGCTTGATTTTCAATACAATATGAAGAGCGGTATAGGCACTCATCAGATTTTAATATATTCTTGACTCCTTGCGGAATATAGACATATCAAGGTCTACTATTTCTGACACCGGATCAGTTAGACATATTTTTACAGTTTTCGCCCTAAACTAAAAATCATCATCAACAAATCCAAAATAAGGAATTACACTATTTGTTTTCAAACATCTCAAATATTTTCATAGATCAATAATTATAAGTTTCACTTTAAATTAGAGCACATGAAAAACTTAACACGATACATAAGTTACTAGGAGTCAAGATATGACTCAACATTCACAAACAAAGAAAACAACTTTATTTCAAACACAAGATCAGATAGTATCTCTTAGAACACTGCTCGGTCAAACTCGCAAGCGTTGCTATCTCAAGCTTGTTGTCAAGCTTAGTTGCCAAAACTATAAGTCTTGATTTCTAGTCTACTTATAGCTAAGTCTCAGATTAGGATAGAAAGTGTAGTGGAGCATTAGACTTCACGGCGTTCATCCATTGAAGATGAAGAACTACTAAGGGGATCTTGTGGAACTTCATCAACAAAAGGTATGTTGAGACTTGAACTCATCTATCACTCAAAAGTATATCTACTCTATCTCCTATTTGAGACAAAAGTCGTATAGCTATATAGACTTCGATTATACACATTTGATATTTTGAGTTGAGTTTAACTCTCTTACATATTTCTCGAAATATGTGTTGGTAAGCTTTCGCTTTAACCAAGTTCATCTTATATTCTTGATGAAAGTCAAAAGATGATCATGTGAAAATCGCCTTGTTACATCTTACATGATTTGTGTGAGATAGTCATTTGATGTAGACTCGGAATGTTTCGCATTGATCATTCGATCACTTGAAAATTCCTTTGAAGCTAATAGTTTGTGTGAGACAGCTATTATCGTCTTCCGAGAATGTTTCAATGATTGAAATGAGAGATTAGAACACTTAACCATGATTGGATTATAAGCACAGTATGCGTACTTGCATATGTGTTGATCCAAGACCGGAACTAAGTATGCATACCCGTATGCGTACTGGTTGGTAAAGTAAAGTCCGGGAGCTAGAGTATGCGTACCTGTACGCGTACTGGCGAAGTCAGTTGAAGTCCGGGTAATAGAGTATGCGTACTTGTACACGTACTAGTTTCAACTGAAGATTGGAAAGTGTACGACAGTAGGCATACCCGTTTGCATACTTGAGTGGGTTATGTTCTAAAATCGGTTTGTTCATGAACTAATACATTTATATATAATAAGGAATACAATCTTTTGCAAACCGTGGCTATAATGTTCATGAACTGATTCGAGTGAATCAAAATCGATTTTACTTCAATTGTGTCTTGTATACTTCTATGAGAATATAAACATTTAACAACTCTATAACTAGTTTCATTTGAGTCACTTGAACTAATTATGGTTAAGATGAATATGGTTGATATGAAAGTGTTCATATGGCTAACTTCGGTTAACTATTGTTGAGCCAACAAGGTGTACACGTTTAGGTACGGTTACCCATATCTAAATAAAGTCACTTTTCATTTGTGTGTAACAAGATAAGTTCGATCTAACGGTTTAAAGATATTAGCTTGAGTCTAATCAGGTTTTCATCTAACGGTGAATATTGAATGCTTTGTTACCAAGGTAACTTAGATTGAAAACCCTGATTTGAAGACTATATAAAAGAGAACTCTAGCAACTGGGAAACCTAATCCCCACACCTCCGGTGTGATACTAGTTGCGACTAGAGTCGATTCTCCTTTAACCTTAGGTTTTTCACGAAACCCTGTAGGTTAACGACTTGAAGACTTCATTGGGATTGAGAATCCAGACCCAACTATTTCTCTGTAGTGGCGTATTCTGATCTTGTTGTTTTCTATCGTATTGAGTACTATCTTCTCTAAGATTTGCTCGAGATTTATTTTCCGATATGCAAGATAAAAAGTAGTCACAAACATCTTCGTCTCATCGTTTGTGATTCCACAGTATCTTGTTTCGCTACCATACGATTAAGATTATTGTGAGGTGATTGATATTTCTAGGCTGTTCTTCGGGAATATAAGTTCGGTATATGAATTGGTTCCTATTCACCTTGATTTATCAAAAGACGGAACAAAACTCATAGGTTTATCTGTAGGAGACAAATTTATCTATTCAATAGACTTTTCTGTGTGAGACAGATTGGTTTATCAAGTCTTCAACTTTGGGTCGTAGAAACTCTTAGTTGTGGGTGAGATCATCTAAGGGAATCAAGTGCGTAGAGTCCTGCTGGGATTTAGAGGCGTAAGGAACGCAACTGTACCTTGATCAGTGTGAGATTGGTTAAGGCTCAACTACATTCCAGTCTGAAGTTAACTTGGAGTAAGATAGTGTCTGTAGAGGTTTAATACAATGTGGTGTTTAAATCTGGAATAGGTCCCGGGGTTTTTTCTGCATTTGTGGTTTCCTCGTTAACAAAATTTCTGGTGTCTGTGTTATTTCTTCTCCTTATTATATTTTTATATAATTGAAATATCACAGGTTGTGCGTAAGTTCAATCAATTGTGAATCCAACCTTTGGGTTGTTGATTAAATTGATTGACACTTGGATATTGGTTTTTAATACCGTCCAAGTTATTTCTTATATTCAATTGGGCTCGCAAATTCCTAATTGTTTGATTGCAGATTGAATTGAGAAACAGAGATATAACTCTTGGATATACTTTTCTTAAGATTGAGTCTGAGTGTCTAGTTGATTCTCTTGAAAGTATATTGGAGTTAGTCCATACAGATATATAAGCGAAATATTGGGTGTGGTTGTTAGACCCCCGCTTTTTCATTATCATACAACGAACTTGAGTATCCCACAAATATCATCCTTGTAACTCTCAAGTTAGTTTAAAGGATGAATTTTCCTAAAAATAGGTTACAAAATAAGATGTAATCCCATTATGCATATTGAGGGAAGAGTTGTAAATACCTTCTGAGAATTTGTGCCGTGTATTCCTTACCCTCCTTCAGTTATATCTTGTTCCAGAAGAATTAGACATCGACCTTCTTGAATTTCAATCAGAAGGATTTTTCTGAGGATTAAGCCTAGAACCTCTTGAGATCCGTTCTAGAGGATAAATATCACTAGAATTCCATCTCCTAGACTTAGATATGCCAGACTTATTCTCATAAACACTGGGAACGTGTACATAAGAGGTGTATGAAGTCGCACCATTATGAAGAAAACGATTCATGTAAAGATTTCTAGATGAGTGACCTTGGAAACCCTTTTTATGAGATTTCTGGTTCTCTGCAGGAATGTCATCCAGTGTAGATGTCGTCAGACTATTTACTCTGTCGACTGTAAAAAGAAGCAAATTTTGAAGATCAGAAGTCTGTTTCCTTCTAGCAAAATAATGTAGAACATTATGATTCATTTTCCCGCACAAAGAACAGGATCGTGGATAAGAAACCTTTGATGAATCCCGTTTTTGACTCATAGCCTTTTAAGATATCCGCAAGTTACGCAAACTTTTCTTAGCAGATAATTCCTTAGTAGTAATTTTCTCCATGCTAGGTAATACCTCATGAGTATTAAAAATAGGCACTGAAAAAGACATACTCACTAAAATATAGTTTTTTATTTTCAAGGAGTTACACTGTTCCTGGGCTAGTAAAAGAGATGCAACAAGTTTCTATTTTTCAACACGACAGCTGTTCAATTCTGATGAATGAGACTTGACTAAACGTTCTTATCTAATCGAGTCTTCTTTAACAGTATCTTCAAGCATACTAATATTTTCGCACTGTAGAGTAATTTCTTGAATGAGGTTTTCTATATTGTTAGAAAAAAAACTCAATGATACTATAGAATTCTCGTTTTCTATCAAAAGATTTCTCAAGCTCATCAATGAGCTGAGCATATTTTTCTTCAAGAGATCTAATTTTAGAAGCTTGAACATCAATAATCTCAGCAGATTTTTTTAAGGTTCTGGTGAGTTCTATCTCAGATTCTTACATAGTGTCAACAGTCACTTTAGAGGGAATGATATCAGAATCTGGTAGCATAAGTTTTCTACCTCGGGATTCAGAAGAATCTGCTAAGGAGTTATCCTTTGAGGTAAGCCCAAGATATTTTGCATAATCAAAAACTTTGGGAGACATTTCTATGTGCGTTAGAATGAAATAAACTTTTATCCTCAGAAATCAGATTGCTACAAACACAGACTTATGAGGACTTAGCCTGTTTGCCTGCTCTGATACCAATTGAAAAGGTGGGGGTATAACAACCACACCCAATAATTCATTTTGCAATCTGTATAGACTAAACTCCAATATAATTCTGAGAGCACCAAGGTAACTTAGATTGCAAACCATGATTTGAAGACTATATAAAGGAGAACTCTTGCAACTGGGAAACCTAATCCCAATACCTCCTGTGTGATACTAGTTGCGACTAGAGTCGATTCTCCTTTAACCTTAGGGTTTCATGAAACCCTGTAGGTTAACGACTTGAAGACTTCATTGGGATTATGAAGCCAGACCCAACTATTTCTATGTAGTTGCGTGTTCTGATCTTATTGTTTCCAATCGTATTGAGTACTATCTTCTCTAAGATTTTCTCGAGATTTATTCTCCGATAGGCAAGATAAAAAGTAGTCACAAACATCTTCGTTTCATCGTTTGTGATTCCAAAGTATCTTGTTTCGCTACCATACGATTAAGATTATTATGAGGTGATTTGTATTTCTAAGCTGTTCTTTGAGAATATAAGTCCGATATATCAATTGGTTCATGTTCACCTTGATTTATCAAAAGACGGAACAAAACTCATAGGTTTATCTGTTGGAGACAGATTTATCTATTCAATAGACTTTTCTGTGTGAGACATATTGGTTTATCAAGTTTTCAACTTTGGGTCGTAGCAACTCTTAGTTGTGGGTGAGATCAGCTAAGGGAATCAAGTGCGTAGATCCTGCTGGGATTCATAGGAGTAAGGAACGCGACTGTACCTAGATCAGTGTGAGATTGGTTAGGGCTCAACTGCATTCCAGTCCGAAAATAACTTGGAGTAGGCTAGTGTATGTAGCGTCTTAATACAGTGTGGTGTTCAAATCTGGACTAGGTCCCGGGGTTTTTCTACATTTGCGGTTTCCTCGTTAACAAAATATGTGGTGTCTGTGTTATTTGTTTTCCCCATTATATTTTTATATAATTGAAATATCACAGGTTGTGTGTAAGTTCAATCAATTGTGAATCCAACCTTTGGGTTGTTGATTAAATTGATTGACACTTGGATATTGGTTTTTGATACCATCCAAGTTATTTCTTATATTCAATCGGGCTCGCAAATTCCTTATTGTTTGATTGCAGATTGAATTGAGAAATAGAGATATAACTCTTGGATATACTTTTCTTAAGATTGAGTCTGAGTGTCTAGTTGATTTTCCTTGAAAGTATATTGGAATTAGTCCATACAGATATCTAAGAGAAATATTGGGTGTGGTTGTTAGACCCCCGCTTTTTTAGTATCATACAACGAACTTGAGTATCCCACAAATATCATCCTTGTAACTCTCAAGTTAGTTTCAAGGATGAATTTGCCTAGAACTAGGTTACATAGTAAGATGTAATCCTACTATGCATATTGAGGGAAGAGTTGTAAATACCTTCTGAGAATTTGTGTCATGTATTCCTTACCTTCCTTTGGTTATATCTTGTTCAAGAAGAATTAGACATCTACCTTCTTGAATCTCAATCAGAAGGATTTTTCTGAGGATTAAGCATAGGACCTCTTGAGATCCGTTCTAGAGAATAAATATCACTAGAATTCCATCTCCTAGACTTAGATCTACCATACTTATTCTCATAACCACTGGGAACGTGTACATAAGAGGTGTATGAAGTCGCACCATTATGAAGAAAATGATTCCTATAAATATTTCTAGATTAGTGACCTTGAAAACCCTTTTTAATGAAATTTCTGGTTCTCTGCAGGAATGTCATCTAGTGTAGATATCGTCAGACTATTTACTCTGTCGACGGTAAAAAGTAGCAAATTTTGAAGATCAGAAATCTGTTTCCTTCTAGCAAAGCAATGTAAAACATTATGATTCATTTTCTCGCAGAAAGAACAGGATCGTGGATAAGAAACATTTGATGAATCCCGTTTTTAACTCATAGCCTTTTCAGATATCCACAAGTTACGCAAACGTTTCTTAGTAGTAATTTTCTCCATGCTAGGTAATACCTCATGAGCATTAGAAATAGGTACTGAAAAAGATATATTCACTAAAACATAGTTTTTTATTTTTAAGGATTTACCTGGGCTAGTAAAAGAGATGCAACAAGTTTCTCTTTTTCAACACGACAGCTGTTCAATTCTGATGAATGAGACTTGACTAAACGTTCTTATCTAATCGAGTCTTCTTTAACAGTATCTTCAAGCATACTAATATTTTCGCGTTGTAGAGTAGTTTCTTGAACGAGGTTTTTGATATTGTTAGAAAAAGACTCAATGATACTATAGAGTTCCCGTTCTCTATCAAGAGATTTCTCAATCTCATCAGTGAGCTGAGCATATTTTTCTTCAAGAGATCTAATTTTAGAAGCTTGAACATCAATAATCTCAGCAGATTTTTTTTAATGTTCTGGTGAGTTCTATCTCAGATTCTGACATAGTGTCAACTGTCACTTTAGAGGGATTGATATCAGAATCTGATAGCATAAGTTTTCTACCTCGGGATTCAGAAGAATCTGCTAAAGAGTTATCCTTTGAGGTAAGCCCAAGATATTTTGCATAATCAAAAACTTTGGGAGACATTTCTATGTGCGTTAGAATGAGTTAAACTTCTATCCACATAAATCAGATTGCTACAAACACAGACTTATGAGGTCTTAGCATGTTTGCCTGCTCTGATACCAATTGAAAAAGAGGGGGTATAACAACCACACCCAATAATTCGTTCCGCAATCTATATGGACTAAACTCCAATATAATTCCGAGAGCACCAACTAAAAGTGAGACTCAATCAAGAAATATATTAAAGAACTTTATCTCTATTTCTCAACACAATCAACAAATCAAACAGATAGAAATCCGTGAGCCTGATTGATATGAGAAATAACTTGGACGGTACCAAAGACCAATGCCCAAGTGTCAATCAAGTTATATCCAACAAACAAGGTCAGATTTATCAACTGATTGACGCATAACCTGTGATATTTCAATTATATAAACAAATATAACGCGGAAATAAAATAACATAGACACCAGAAATTTTGTTAACGAGGAAACCGCAAATGCAGAAAAACCCCGGGACCTAGTCCAGCTTTGAACACCACACTGTATTAAGCCGCTACAGACACTAGCCTACTACAAGTTAACTTCGAACTTGAATGTAGTTGATCCCTAACCAAGTCTCACACCGATTAAGGTACAATCGCGTTCCTTACGCCTCTAGAACCACGTCGAGTTCTTCGCACTTGATTCCCTTAGCTGATCTCGCCCACAACTAAGAGTTGATACGACCCAAAGTCGAAGACTTATAAATAAATCTGTCTCCCACAGATATGTCTATTTTTTATTTGGTTTTTCTTTCGTATTTTGATAAAAATCAAGGTGAACAAGAACCAATTGATAGTCCGGTTTTATACTCCCGAAGAGCAGCTTAGAAATATCAATCACCTCACAATAACCCAAGTTATTAACAAAAAAAGTTATTGCGGAATCACAAGAGTCTGAGACGAAGAACTGTTGTGATTACTTTTTATATCTTACCTATCGGAGATAAATCTTAAGTGAATCTTAGAGAAGATAAAACTCAATACGATAGAACAAGTAAGATCAGAATACGCAACTACAGAGAAAATAGTTGGATTTGGCTTCACGAATCCCAAATGAAGTCTTCAAGTCGTTAACCTAATAATGGTTTTAGAAAAACCTAGGTTAAAGGAGAATCCACTCTAGTTTGCAACTAGGACACATGAAAGTGTCGGTATTATGTTTTCCAGTTGTTAGAGTTCTCCCTTATATAGCCTTTCAAATCAGGGTTGCTTACAATAAGAGTTAAGATAGCTTAGTAACAAAGCATTCAATATTCACCGTTAGATGAAAACCTGATCTAAGATTCAAGCTAAGTCTGCTTAGAAATTAAGCAATCAATCTCCACGGTTAGATGGTCTTAGCTTGTTACACACAAATGAAATATACTTATATTTAGATATGGGTAACCGTACCTAAACGTGTATATTAAGTTGGCTCAATAACAGTTGACCGAAGTTAGCCATATGAAAACTTTTGTCTTATCCAAATTCATCTAGCACATCTATATCAAATATGATGATCAATCAATTATGAAAGATTATCAAATGAATCTGATTGTACTTCAAATAGAGTTGTTCAATTGTTCACTATCTCATAGAAATATATATGAGCAAATTGAAACAAAACTAGATTGATTCGTAATCGTACAAAGTACTTATACAAGAATCAATTCATGAACATTAAGCCACAGTTTGCAAAGTTAATTTGCATTCCTTAAATCATAAATGTTTCAGTTCATGAGTATGAGAATCATACATAACCTATTTTAGAACTTAATTGCTGAGTTCGTAAACTAGGTACGCGAACAGCAGCTCCGGACCTTGGCCTAATCAAGTCGTTCGCAAACCCGGTTCGCGAACAACCGTCTCTGACCCAACTCAGGTAAACCCGTTCGCATAATAGGTATGCAAACAAAAGTTCCGGACCTTCTCAGGTAAATCCGTTTGCATACTAAGTACACAAACAAGAGTTCCGGACCTGAATCATCACAATACATTTCGCATACTAGGTATGCATACCGTGTTGCATCCAGACATGGGTAATTGTTCTAAACTATCATTTCAATCATTGAAACATCCTTGGAAGAGGACAATGGTAATCTTACACATACCATTAGCTTCAAGTAATTTTCAAGTGATCGAATGATCAATACGAAACTTCCCAAGCTAACATCAAATGACTGTCTCACACAAATCATGTAAGATGTTCAAGGTAATTTTCACATGATCATCTTTTGACATAATATTTATTTTCTAACAAATAAATTGTGTCCAACTAAACTCGTCAAGAATATGATGAACATAGTTAAAGCAAAAAGATTGTAACACATATTTCGAGAAATAGATAAGCGAGATAAACTCGGATCGAAATATCAAATGTCTATAATTTAAAAGTCTATATAGCTATATGACTTAGTCTCATTAGAATATAGAATAGAATAGACTTCTAAGTGATAGATAAGTTTTAGTCTCCACATTCCTTTTGTTGATGAAGTTCCTCTAAGATCCTCAGTAGATCTTCGTCTTCAATTGGTGAACGTCGTGAAGTCTAAAGCTTAATTACACATTCTATCCTAATATGAGACATAAATATAAGTAGACTAGAAATCAATTATATAGTTTTGATCAACTAAACTTGACAAACTAGCTTGAGATAACAACGGTTGCGAGTTCGACCGAGCAGTGCTCTAACACATAAGTTTGGAAAATAAGAATTCATTCATTATCCATCTTCATCACCGTCAACATTCGCACCACGAATGCCTCGTCCTCGTTGATCTTAAAATCTATTTGTCTCCTATGTTCATTTCAAAGAACAAACATTTAACAAATCATTCTAAAACCATTAACATAACCGTACGAAAGTAACAATACGCACCAAAACATCGAGAGATCTATCTCGGTCCTCGACGAAGAGCCTCTCCTCTCTTTCTGTCACACGAGTATGCGAAAGGTCAGGGTACCAAGGCATGTAATTAGGGGATACCTCATCATTTGTCTTCGGATAGTCACCTACCTCATTTTTGTGGTACCTTCTTCCTTCTGAATCATCAGATGCCGGTAAAGGTTTGTGAGCAAGCTCAATATCGTTGTCGAGAAACTTACATTTTCTCTTATCCAATTTAAACTTGAGGTGCTTAGATCTTGTATTGACTCGCCACTCTCGTCAGGTTGTACGTACCTTGCATATTCTTTGGGGTGAAAAATATATCCAAAATAACATTGTTCCTCGCATCCAACCATCCCTCTTTCTGCAAATGCCAACTTGTAAGGGTGAAAGACAACATCCTTCGTCGTCAAGTTGTCCAATTGGCGTCTCAACTGCATAAATTCCTTATCTTGAGTCTTCGACTTACCATTAAAGGAATATCTGTCTCCATAACAAGCACCATCCTACCCATTGTTTACATAGGCCCTTTTAGCACCAATTGAAAAGGAGAGGGTACCAAGTACACCACCAACTTATTCGTTCGGTAACCTATATGGACAAAACCAAATACAATTGCAAGCAGACCAACTTAATGATCCTTGACAATATGTATATAAAGTTTACATTTTTATCTTTTCTCAATCATAACGTATAGACTATGAAGTCCGTTTTAAGAAGAGTACTTGGACGATCTCAAAAATCAATATCCAAGATCAATCTAGTCGTATCCAAATAATCAAATCGGAATTCTGCCAAGTAATAAACTTGTTACCAATTTTTCAAGATTCTACAAGAAACAAGTCTCGTAATCGATCACATTTATATGGATGTATCTACTAATATTGAATAGTACTACTTATGTAAATCTTATTATAAAGATAAACAATATAATAAGGAAAGGGAAAAACAAAAGACGCCAGAAGTTTTGTTAACGAGGAAACCGCAATAGCAGGAAAAAACCCAGGACATCGTCCAGATTTGAACACCGAACTGTATTAAACCGCTATAGACACTAGCCTACTATCATATTTTAGACTAGGATGTAGTTGAGACTAATCCACCCTCAAAGTGATTCAGCTACAGTCGCGCTCCTTGCGTCTCTTGAACCTCGTAAGGCTCTATGCAATCGATTCCCTTAGCTGACGTCCTTTACAGCCTAAGAGTTGCTTTAACCTAAGTGAAGACTTTTGATACCAGTCTGCCTTTAACAGATAATCCTATTTGATGTCCCTTTAAATCAAAGATCGAGGCTTGGAAATCTGTTTGCAATATACAAAGCTAGCAAACCTCATAAATTCGGAATACTTTCACTCACTTGGATGACAATCCTGGATTCTTTACCACCACTCAAGAGAAATCTTCAACTTATCAATTAAGAATAGTTTTCAGATATCTATCTTGAGAAATCACAAAGTCTGAGATGAAGAGAACTTTACGATTACTATGTATCTTATATGAAAGAAGCTACGAGAACCTCGATAACAGAAAAGAAAGATAAGGATACACGAACTATCGAGGTAAAAGATAGTCGGACCTAGCTTCACGAATCCCTAAAGCGAAGTCTTTTAGTCGTAGACCTAATTATGTTTCTCAGAGGAAACCTAGGTCAATGGAGGACGACTCTAGCTATCAACTAGGACACAAAGTGTCACAGATTGAATTTCCCAGTTGAAAGAGCTTCTTTATTTATAGTTTTTCAAGACTGAAGGTTGCTTAGAATTCAATCTAAGATAATTTGAGAATCAAGCAAACACTTTCACTGTTTAAATGAAACTCTAATTAGGGTTTTAAGTAAAACGTTGTTTTTTTGGCAAATATGCTTTACGAACCATAAAAAATTTGGTGTTCATTTAAACACTTAAAAGTTTAATCATGATGCACATACGCAAGTGTTTTAGTGATCAATGATATCTTAGAGGTGTTTATGAGAGTCATATAAATGCTAAAAATATCTTTAAAAAATAAGTCTTTGAGCATCTGCTAAAATCTACTAGGAACGCTGATGGAACGGTTCGTGGACGGTAAGCAAGTTCACGCGTCAGGGTGCTATGGTTTGTGAACCGGGTTCTCCAACCCTACTCGGCTCGAGAAATCAGATGGACACGGTTCGTGAACCGGGTTCGCCCACTGTAAGCCTTTTACACCAACATGAAAAAATCAGATCACCACAATTCGTGAACTGTCCCCAAATGAATTTACGGTCTGCGAACTGGTGAATTCGTATCTTGAAATAGAGATACTGACTAGGAAGAGGCCTCCTCAAGGTCATAAAACAATATATTTTTTCAAATACCAAACAAAGTTTTTTGAGGTTCAAAAGGCATCATTTTGGAAGAAAAAAAACATTCTCAAATCAAAGTCATAAAACAAAGTTTTCTGGAACAAAAAATAAGAAAAATAAGAAAAATCACATGGAAAAAGTTATAATAAATTGTATGATTGAATTCATAAGAGACGAAAAAGAGTTTATAATTACATAAAGTGATGATGACTCAGTATGTGAAGGATCTTGAAGAAGGATAAGAAGAAGAGAGCCTTCAAATTCCTTCCTTCTTATGCAAAGCTAATTGCAATTTGTGAAACCTTGATGTCGTCATGTGTGAGGCTCTTGTAACATTAGGAACGGATACCGGCAGTGCGTGAGGATGTTAAAGCTTTAAATTTGATTTCGTTGAAGCTGAAGCGGTTGCTAAAAGCGATACATGTCCCCATTGATTATCATGTGGCAATGTATTCAGGTTTGTAGAGGTAAAAAAATTTAAGCTTACTTTTTGTTCATGTTTATGCTGTTTCTCATTGATAGAAAATGAAAAAGCAGGGGTCTAACAACCACACCTAATATTCCGTTCGGCAATCTGTATGGACTAACTCCAATATAATTCCAAGAGAATAAACTAGACAGTCAGACTCAATCAAGAAAATATATCCAAGAGTTATATCTGTTTCTCAATGTAATCAGTAAATCAAACAGATAGAATCCATGAGCCTGATTATTATGAGAAATAACTTGAACAATACCAAAGACCAATGTTCAAGTGTCAATCAATTTTAATCAACAACCAAAGGTTAGATTTACCAATTGATTGAACTACAAACAACTTGTGATATTTCAATTATATAAACAAATATAATGCGGAAAAGAAATAACACAGACACCAGAAATTTTGTTAATGAGGAAACCGCAAATGCAGAAAACCCCCGGACCTAGTCCAGATTTGAACACCACACTGTATTAAGCCGCTACATACACTATCCTACTATAAGTTAACTTCGGACGGGAATGTAGCTGAGCCATAATCAATCTCACACTGATCAAGGTACAATTGCTCTCCTTACGTCTCTGAATCCTAGCAGGACTCTGCGCAGTTGATTCCCTTAGCTGATCTCACCCACAACTAAGAGTTGCTACGACCCAAAGTCGAAGACTTTATAAACAAATCTGTCTCCCATAGAAAAGTCTATTCCGATAGATAAATCTGTCCACAGAAATACCTACGATGTTTTGTTCCGTCTTTTGATAAATCAAGGTAAACAGGAACCAATTGATAATCCGGTCTTATATTCCTAAAGAATAGCCTAGAAATATCAATTACCTCACAATAACTTAACTATATGGTAGTAGAACAAGTTATTGTGGTATCACAAAGAATGAGACGAAGAGCTTTATGATTACTTTTTATATCTTACATATCGGAGATAAATCTCGAGAAACTCTTAGAGAAGATAGTACTCAATATGATAGAACAAGTAAGATTAGAACACGCAACTACAGAGAAAATAGTTGGGTCTGGCTTCAGAATCCCAATGAAGTCTTTAAGTCGTTAACCTATAATGGTTTTAGGAAAAACCTAGGTTAAAGGAGAATTGACTCTAGTATGCAACTAGTATCACACAGGTCGTATGGGGATTAGGTTTTCCAGTTGCTAGAGTTCTCCTTTATATAGTCTTCAAATCAGGTTTTGATAGCTTTAAAATAAAGCAATCAATATTCACCGTTAGATGAAATCCTGATTTAAGATTCAAGCTAAGTTTGCTTAAAACCAAAGCAATATCTCTCCACCGTTAGATGGTCTTAGCTTGTTACACACAAATGAAATATACCTTCATTTAGATATGGGTAACCGTACCTAAACGTGTACATTGAGTTGGCTCAATAACGGTTAACCGAAGTTAGCCATATGAACACTTTTGTATCAACCACATTCATCTAACACATCTAGATCAAATGATAATCAAATGAATCTAATTGTGTTACTCATAGAGTTGTTCAATTGTTTATATTCTTATAGAAGTATACAAGACACAATTGATACAAAATCGGATTGATTCAAAATAATTAGTTCATGAACATTTAGCCACGGTTTGCAAAGATTGCATTCCTTAATTTATAAATGTATTTTTTCATGAGTATGAAATCATACTTAACCGATTTTAGAACTTTAACCAACTCAGTTTGCAAATGGGTACACAAACTAGAGTTCCGGACTTTGATCACATCCGATAATTCACAAACGGGTATGCATATTGTCGTACCGGACCTAACTCAGGTGAAACCGTTCGCATACTGGTATGAAAACTTGGTTCCCGAACTTTGACAGTAAAAACAGTTCACATACTGGTACGCAAACTTGGTTCCCGGACCCGAATCATACTATAACAGTTTGCATACTGGTATGCATACTGTGTTATATCCAACAATGGTTATTTGTTCTAAACTCCCATTTCAATCATTGAAACATCCTTAGAAGACAACAATAGCTGTCTCACACAAACTATTAGCTTATAAGTAATTCTCAAGTGATCAAATGATCAATACGAAACATTCAGAGTCTACATCAAATGACCGTCTCACACAAATCATGTAAGATGTTTCAAGGCAATTTTCACATGATCATCTTTTGATTCATTATTTAGTTTCCAACAAATAAATTATTTCCAACTAGACTTTTCAAGAATAATGATAAACGTAGCTAAAGCAAAAAGATTTCCAACACATATTTTGAGAAAGATATAAGCGAGTTAAACTCATCTCGAAATATCAAATGTGTATAATGTAAAAGTATATATAGCTATACGACTTAGTCGGTTCTTCAGCGATCCCTGTAATGGGGGAGCAACCCATGATAGCGATATTGGCCACAATTGAAGAGGTCTTATCAATAAAATTTCATTAGGAGATAGAATAGAATAGACTTCTGAGTGATAGATAAGTTTTAGTTTCCACATACCTTTTGTTGATGAAGTTCCTCCAAGCTCTCCTCAGTAGATCTTCGTCTCCAATCGATGAACTCCGTGAAGTCTAAAGCTCAACTACACATTCTATCCTAATCCGAGACATAGCTATAAGTAGACTAGAAATCAAGACTTATAGTTTTGATCACCTAAATTTGACAAACAAGCTTGAGATAGTAACGCTTGTGAGTTCGACCGAGCAGTGCTCTAACAATCTTCCCCTTTGTCAATTTTAGTGACAAAACTATCAATACATATGGATTACAAAATAAATAAACTTTGTAGCTTCTCATCCAACATGCTTGATTTCCTTAGTTCTTCAATATTCCTTGAATTCTTCGTCACTCCGAGTACTCCAGTGATTCTGAACGTGTTCAACTCAGCATCATTGTTGTTGAAGATCTGTAGCCATAACAATAAGAAAACAATTGTTCTAAATTATTGTTATACAGTGTCATAATATTATTACACAACATCAAAGTTCAATTATATCACAACTTTGACAATAATACTACGGTGATATGTATCACTCCCCCTTAGTCAATACTTCATCTCACAATGAAAACCACTCCCCTTTACATAATGATCCATAAACCATATGTATGTGGTGTGAACTACAAAATAATTCTCCTCCTTTTTGTCAATATAAATTGGCAAAGGTACGAAAACTAGCGGGATCATAATGAAATTCTCAAAGAGATTATTCATGACTTAAAAAGAACATATCAACTTTGTTTCGATGATTTCACATAGTTGAAACTTAGTGTATTTATCAAGGAGTTTATAAAGATATGAGATAACTTCTACAATATTCCACAGTCGCACTCCCCACAAAGATTTGGCAATTAAGCACAAGTTCAATTAAGAACTCTCCCCCATAAAATGTCATTCCCGAAAGAACAAAAAGGGCGACCTAACTTTTACAAGAAAAGAAGGATTTCTTTGGATATTAACAAATCACAAACATGAATTTGTATCCAGAAAACTCGAATAAATTAACCACAAGAGACCTTAATGATTAATTTAATCGTAAATGCTCAACATAAGAGAACTTACGGAGCCATACAATACTTTCACATAGAAGTGGATCAGGGAAAGATCAATATTGCGGAATATTCAAAAGTTCATTCTATCTTTTATCAATATTTGCATAAAGACATAACTTTTGACATATGAGATAATCATAGTTCACGGACGTAAACACACATATCTCATTTAAAAAAATTGTAATATATAAAACTAATAAAAATTAATACTGCAAAATCATCTTCCAAATAACTTATAATTTAAATAAATAAATCTAAAACATTGCAAGATGAAAATCGTTGGAAATAGCTATGCGTAATCACAATATTTTCTATTTCAAACCCTAGTTATCCTTCTTAAAACACAAGAATAAATTCTCATAAGAAGTTTCCTAGACATTAAGATTATTGAAAGATTCTTTATCGTCCCCGAACTCCTTGTCGTCAACTGACATTGAAACATAAGGTTCGTGAAGAAATGAGTCAATTCTAACAAACCTTCTTGACTGATGCCGAACCAGGGCCTTCTGAATTTCAAGAGTTCTTTAAACAATAGCCTTTATTTGCTGAATCTCCCTCCTTGTTTCCTTCAACTCTTCAAGAACACCAGAAAACTTCTGAATATTTGAGGGATTAGCCCTTGGTTTCTTCATATTCTTCCTATTCTCTTTAGAGTTGTAGAGGGATGAGATTTACCTTTTTCCTTCATGATTGATGGCTTAACAATCATATTAACATCTTTTCCATCAGAAGACATGATGCTTGGAGTCTCCATCAAAATATGGGAATGTGAAGAAAACACACACAACTGACTCCACAAGCACCCTTTTGATAAAAAAAGTTTTTAGAGAAGGGAAAAAAAGAATGTAGGGTTACAGAACCTATATACAGATTAGGATTCATGTACGACCAACTCTTAACCCTAAAGAAGGTAGAATTGTCGATTTTAATCCCTCTTTCAATGATCAAACAGGAAAATCCTTTTCAATACCAATTTAAGATATGAAAAGATCAACAGAATTCCAGAGAACAAAAAGAAAAATAAACAAAAAAAATTATTTTCTTAAGGCCCGAATTGTGCTCAACTCTTGTCTCTTTGAAATCATGCACATGAGACAAGATGCACTCTCAACACAATTAGGCTGTGTTGGGGTGAAAAACAATTTGTCCACCAAGTAATCCCTTTATGGAATTCTTTGTATCCTTTTTTCGTAGATCGTTTAGACCTTGTTCTTTTCCATAGAGGTCTATCTTTTTCTTTAGAAATTAACTTCTTTGGAGAAGAATTAAATTTACATACCTCAGATATATTCAACTTCTGAACAAGTTTGAGCTTGTTTGATAATCGATTTGCTCTCCGTTGAAGTTTGTTGACATATCTTATTTTATGTTTGTACTTGAAACACTTAGAGAGTTCAAGACCCTTAAAAGTACAATAAGAACATGTCAATGTTGAGACATTTCAGACACCATAGCTGAGCATGCTGCTAAACAAATTGAGGTACCTGAAACATGTGAGATAGAATTTTCAGTAGACAGGGAAAAATCCATTTCATCCTCCAAAGTGGTTGAAAAAGTTTCTTCAGGAAGAATATTAATATTGATGTACCTATTGCTACAATTATCAAAATCAATATTTTTACCAAGGAGTGAAACACTTGATTTTTCATCTTCATTTGAATCATAGTGATCAGACATTTCATCAAGAGTTGCAGTAAGACCTTTGTTCCCAGTGTACTTTCTACGATTTAGACACTCATTAGCAAAATGACCAAAACCTTTACATTTGAAGCACTGTGGCATATCCTCATCATCAGTATCGACGGTGTCCCTGTTTTTAAAAGGGGCATAGTCATGAGGTTTGACTGATGACCTGGGTTTATCTCTGATGAACCGTTTACTTTTCTTCAAAATAAGATCTCTAAACTGTCTTGTGATCAGTGAGACTGAGTTGTCAAGATCTTCATCTGATGAATCATTCTCAATAGGATCAACTATAGAGGTTCCAACACTTTTACTTTTGTCAAGTAATTTAGTGTTCTTTTGTGCTTTGAAAGCAATATCCTTTCCAAATTTGGATGTATGCTCATGATCAAAGATCTTTAACTTTCCAACAAGAGTATTTCTGGAAAGTGTATCAAGGTTATTTCCTTCAACGATGGCATGTTTCTTAGAATCGTATCTAGCTGGCAACGATCTGAGAATTTTCATCACAATGTCCTTTTATAGAGATAGCCTTACCCAATGCAAAAGAAACATTAACAATTTCAGACACTTTGTGATTAAACTCATCAAATGAATCTTCATCATCCATATGAAGGTTTTCCCAATCAGAATTTAGGTTTTGAAGCCTAGCTTCCTTTTCAGAGGTATTCCCTTCAAATACGGTTTCTAATATATCCCAAGCATCTTTAGACCGAGTGCACATAGTCACATGGTGCTGAAGATCTGGGATAATGGCATGTATGATAGCATTTAAGCCGTCATAATTTTTCTTTGCAGCGAGAACCTCGTCAGGCTCATACGTACCAATATCCTTTGCAACAGTTACACCGTCTACTGTAACCATTGGGGGATTATATCCATTAACAACATAAACCCATGATTGAAAATCACGTGCTTGAAGAAAGGCACGCATAGCAGTTTTTCACCATAAGTAATTCAAGCCATCGAAGACTAGCGGAACGTTTATAGAGATAGCGCTTCTTTCCATAGAGTCAGACTACTACAAACACGGACTTATGAGGTCTTTAACGTGTTTGTCTGCTCTGATACCAAATGAAAAAGCGTGGTTCTAACAACCACACCCAATATTTCGTTCGGCAATCTGTATGGACTAACTCTAATATAATTCCAAGAGAATAAAATAGACAGTCATACTCAATCAAGGAAATATATCCAAGAGTTATATCTCTGTTTCTCAATGTAATCATCAAATAAAACAGATAGAATCTGTGAGCCTGATAATTATGAGAAATAACTTGAACGATACCAAAGACCAATGTTCAAGTGCCAATTAATTTCTATCAACAACCAAAGGTTGGATTTACCAATTGATTGAACTACGCACAATCTGTGATATTTCAATCATATAAACAAATATAATGCGGAAAAGAAATAAAACAAACACAATAAATTTTGTTAACGAGTGTTTTGGGGTAAAACCTGATTCTGCTAGTTTTTGGTAAATTTGGGTGTGTTGATGAGAAACGAATTCAAACCCTAAACAAATGTACTACACAGTAGTACTTTTAGATTCTAGAGATCAATCTGTAAGACTCTGGCCTAAACCAAGAAATGGTCGTTCCAGATTCAATTCGGTCACAAAGTGAAGCAGACGGGTTGATCTTAGGGACGGAAGCGAAGAAGGTGTTTAAGATCAGAATGTTGAATTATGAAGGTGTGGTTGTCTTATGACTTGTATCAGAATATGGTTTCTGGCTCCTTGTGTTGATAACACTTATGTCCTGTTGAAATAGATTGAAAACCTATTTATACAAGTCATCGAGCGCACCCTGATCTCATAGGAAGTGGAGGAAGTTAAGTAGTGGAGAAGTGGAGTTGTGCGAAAGGTGGTGATCATCA
>JAJJMB010001160.1:3343489-3416091 GCA_023531105.1 Papaver atlanticum | reverse complement strand
ATACGATTTTTACAAGGTCAACATAAAAATTGGGCAGATTACATGTTTTTACCAAACAATTCATGATAAATTCATAATAACCTGAAATTGAGAAAATCCAAAGCAAAATTAAAGATATCATACATGGCTACAACTTTTGTCAAGATCACAAATCATTATAAAATTATTAAAATTTTCTAAACACACCAAAAACATTGCAAAGCGAAACTGTCCAGAATTTCAGAAACAATCACCCAAATTCAAACAAACATTAAACGGTGAATTTACGGTGGATTATTCTAAAATTTTAACCAATGATACCCAATTATGTTATATACCTAAAATCAAAGGATGATAATCAATCAGATTCATCGACCTATACAGATAAATTTCAGAACCCTAATAATATAAGATTAAACAAATTTAAAATCAAAGTATAACAAAGAAACACAAAGAGAAAGGATTTAACATTCTACCTTTAATTAGCTACGATCTCCTCTAGATTATCCATAGCCTTCTTCTCTAAAAACTCTAGCTCCATCTCTTTCCCCTTCTCTTTAGCCTTTTGATTTCTAACATCTTAAGTTATTTCTCTTTATACTAATACACATAAATATAATTATTGTTTTTCTTAACTATTTTATTTGTCTTTTCATTTTCTCTGAATTTATTTATTTATTAAAATTAATTAGGTGACTTTATTTCCACCCTAACTTGTAGCTCTTGAAGTTCAAACAACCCCAACTTTGTTAAGGCAAAAGAAGCAACAACCTAAACAAAATGTTAGCTAACTCGGGCAAACGAACCGAAACAGTAAATAAAAAATACAGGGTATTACATTTCGTCTTTTGATAAATCAAGGTGAACATGAACCAATTGATAATCGGGTCTTATATTCCCGAAGAACAGCCTAGAAATATCAATCCCCTCATAATAACTTAACTATATGGTAGTAGAATAAGTTATTGTGGAATCACAAAGAATGAGACAAATAGCTTTGTGATTACTTTTTATATCTTACCTATCGGAGATAAATCTCGAGCAAATCTTAGAGAAGATAGTACTCAATAAAATAGAACAAGTAAGATCAGAACACGCAACTACAGAGAAAATAGTTGGGTCTCGCTTCAGAATCCCAATGATGTCTTTATGTTGTTAACCTATAATGGTTTTAGGAAAAACCTAGGTTAAAGGAGAATCGACTCTAGTACGCAACTAGTATCACACAGGAGGTGTGGGGATTAGGTTTTCCAGTTGCTAGAGTTCTCGTTTATATAGTCTTCAAATCATGGTTTGATAGCTTTAAAACAAAGCAATCAATATTCACTATTAGATGAAATCCTGATTTAAGATTCAAGCTAAGTTTGCTTAAAACCAGAGCAATATCTCTCCACCGTTAGATGGTCTTAGCTTGTTACACACAAATGAAATATACCTTCATTTAGATATGAGTAACCGTACCTAAACATGTATATTGAGTTGGCTCAATAACAGTTAACTGAAGTTAGCCATATGAACACTTTTGTATTAACCACATTCATCTAACACTTCTAGATCAAATGATAATCAAATTAATCTAATTGTGTTATTCAAAAAAGTTGTTCAATTGTTTATATTCTCATAGAAGTATACAAGACACAATTGAAACAAAATCGGATTGATTCAAAAGAATCGGTTCATAAACATTTAGTCACGTTTGCAAAGATTGCATTACTTAATTTATAAATGTAATTGTTCATGAGTATGCAATCATACTTAACTGATTTTAGAACTTTAACCAACTCAGTTTGCAAACGGGTACGCAAACTAGAGTTCCGGACTTTGATTACGTCCGACAATTCGCAAACGGGTATGCATACTGTCGTACCGGACCTAACTCAGGTTTCAGATACTGGTATGCAAACTTGTCTCCCGGACTTTGACAGTTAAAACCGTTCTCAAACTTGGTTCCCGGACCCGAATCATACTACAACAGTTTGCATACTTGTATGCATACTGTATTATATCCAAAAATGGTTATTTGTTCTAAACTCCCATTTCAATCATTGAAACATATTTAGAAGACAACAACAGCTATCTCACACAAACTATTAGCTTATAAGTAATTCTCAAGTGCTCGAATGATCAATACGAAACATTCCGAGTCTACATCAAATGACTGTCTCACATAAATCATGTAAGATGTTTCAAGGCAATTTTCACATGATCATCTTTTAACTCATTATTTAGTTTCCAACAAATAAATTGTTTCCAACTAAACTTGTCAATAATAATGATGAACGTAGCTAAAGCAAAAAGCTTTCCAACACATATTTCGAGAAAGATATAAGCGAGTTAAACTCAGCTCAAAATATCAAATGAGTATAATGTAAAAGTCTATATAGCTATACGAATTAGTCTCATTAGGAGATAAAATATAATAGACTTCTGAGTGATATATAAGTTTTAGTCTGCACATACCTTTTGTTGATGAAGTTCCTCCAAGCTCTCCTCAGTAGATCTTCGTCTTCAATCGATGAACACCGTGAAGTCTAAAGCTCAACTACACATTCTATCCTAATATGAGACATAGCTATAAGTAGACTAGAAATTAATACTTATAGTTTTGATCACCTAAACTTGAAAACAACCTTGAGATAGCAACGCTTGCGAGTTCGACCGAGCAGTGCTCTAACAGAAAATGTTTGATGTTAATTGACTAGCATTTTGTTGAACTTACTGTGTTGCTGCCATATTCATTGTTATTCGGAATTCACTATTACCTTGTTAATCCATAATAATAGTGATATATGTTACAAAACGATAAGAACGAAATCTCTAAGATCTAGAACTACACATCCGGTTAGAAACTTATTGTTATCAGATGAAAAATAATCATCATAACCCACAAAAACTACATCAAAAATAACATTAAAAATATGAAACACACAAACCAGTTTTTTCATCATTTTTCTAAACACACATTACAAAATCTACTCCACAACTCTATTGAAAAACTTTTTAAAAAAAGAGGGTTTAAAGAAAATAAAGAATTAAATAAAACCCATACGACAAAATTTTAGTAATGCTAATTTATGTTTGTGAAACGTACCTTTCTTGTGAGGACCACGCTTGGAATTGAATTTGTTATTCTCATTTCTCTCATCTTTGCAAGATTTATGTGCAGTCATATGACCCATGTTATCCATGTCCCTTGCAAATGACACATTCTTGTCTTTGGTGCACAATAATTCTTCATCTTTAATTTTCTTACCCAATTCAACCATGCTGCTCTCACCGGTTTCATGCCTCAATCTTCTTTTGTACTCCGACCAAGAAGATAGTAACTTCTCAATTACAACAGATACTTGAAACATCTCATCAGTGACCATGCCTTCAACAAGTATCTCGTTAACGATACGATGAAGTTTAATAAATTGATCCACAACAAACTTATCATTTGACATCTTGAAATCCATGAACTTAGATACCATAAATTTCTTGCTTTCAGCAGTCTCAGCCTGATACTTTGCTTCTAATGCAGTCCACAAATTAAAAGTAACAATGCTTTTTTTTATCATAATAAAATTATACTTTTCATCTTTCAAACAATTTCTAATGTGATTTTTCACCATATAGTTATATTTGTTCCCGGATATTCATCTTTACGTCGATTCATCAAAAGTGTTTCATACATAATGATCTAACTCATGATAACTTAAGAAAAACAACATCTTTGACCGCCATCTCTTGAATCCTTTCCGTGAAACTTTTATGGTCTTCCAACGTCATTCTTTCCCATTATTATAGAGAACTTTTGATGTGTTAAGATTGTTGGAATCTTGCAACAATGAACATCAAGTTATATGTATCAAATTTTATATAAAAACTGAATTGAAACAACTATATAATAAACAACTTGAGGAAGGTAGAATCACAAGTTCAACAAGTTTTCCTAGACACATTAGTTCGCGGGTACACTCAAGAGTAAACAATGCTATACCACAAAACAAAAATGTGTTTATGATAAGACTTACGGATATAACTTGTATCAGCATAATACAACCTACCCACTCTATGAACTCAACAACAAAGATTGGAAGAAAAACAAACAAATAATGCGCAAAACAAAGCAATAAGAGGTGAAAAGAATGCGGGTTAGTAGCCGCTTTTGGATGATTTTGAACAAACCCGAGTTTTTTTTTTATAGGAAAAGAAACCAAAGAGGAAGTCTAGGGTTCGAATTTCTCGTAAAATAGTTTTCGGTTTCTTGTAAAAAAAATCAAATTAAAAAACATAAAATCTCCCATAAATAAAACACAAACAACATTTTTTTTTTGCTGACTCGACGTCAGGATATGCCTCGGCCCCTAACTCGGCACAAGTCAGATGTCAGACCTATGTCTTTTAATTTTTGTCATATCTGACTCGCTACCTGAGTCAGACCTAATTCCTGAATCAGATATATTTGAATCAAAGAACAAAATGCACTTGACTTATGAGACCAGACCACTTAATCACATATTTTTGAGTAAGGTCTAACTCCAAAAACAAACACATTGAACCAGATCCAGATGAGTCGGGTGACTTTTCAATTAGATCCAGAAAAATAAAAACATGATGTAAGAGAAAAATGTCTGATAAATAATATCCTTGAGAAAGACAGTTAAAAATACTTTCAATGAAAAGAATAGGTCTTGGTCGGCCTACACCGCTAAAGGCATAAGTTAGACCATATCTAACGTGCGACTCAAAAGTTCCCTCTCAGTCATTTATATGAACATGAGCGGGTATCCTTAGAGGCACCTATAGGACATCAAATCCAAGCCTGGACCATAAAATTCATTAAAAACTGTTATAAACGGAAGTTTACATGTAAATGCCTATTTTAGTGGAACCCTATTACTTGGGCACCAAGTATCTAAACTCTATAAATAGATTCTTAAACCTTTATATTCTATACACATCTAATAAGAATTTATCTCCTTCTCTCCTTTGTGTTCTCTATTTTTATCTCTTTCTTTATTTCACAATGCGTTATCAACACTCTCCCGATGGAGCTATATGGTCGTCTCTCTTACTCCAAATAAAAAGGCTACAAAACGTTCTCAAAATTACAAGGGATAAAAGCATGACGTGAAGATGCGTACACGATATGAAAGGAAATATCTTAACCTTTTGTTTTTATTGATTACTTTATATTCTCACGTTTTGTACTTATTCCATCTGCTCATATTTTTTTTTATAATGTAAATATGATGGATGCATGGCTTGTGGCTATGTATGTACATGATATAATAAGAGTTTTATATGATTCATGTTTCTTCTCTAATGCCTTTTCTTTTTGTCCTTTCATAGACTATATATGCGGAGTTGGTTAAAATTGCTGCTATCCCAAAGGGTGTGATGAGACATTAATTTTGAAGAGTACGAAAGGGTATTTGTTTTTCTCCGTCTAACTGTGTCATAAGTTATTTGGTTAAATAATTCCTTCTTTTCCCTTGTATGATTTGGATTTTATACATTAGGGATGCGTTTTTTTTTCTTCTCTTTTCTACACGCATCATGGTGTATTTTTCGACAATGGATTTTATATATCTTCACAACCCAAACGTGAGAATATGATTACTGTTATTCTCAAAAGTTTTTATTTTGGGTGTAATTAAAATCCATTGACCGATCTCAACAAGACATAGTCTATATTTATGGAATCGGTATGGGGATCAATTTTTCTTTCCGAATAAATTGATTTTCCTTTCTTCTCTAATTTTTTCTCGTAGAAATAAAAATAAAAATAAAAATATAGTTTCTATTCTTTTAATGAAACTGTAATCACCAAAAATTGGTGTTATAGCGACTTAATCACTTTTTACGGTAATTAATCACCTGCATGGTTGAAAAATCTACGTCCAATTAAATTTGGTATCTTTGTTCTTTAGACAAGGTTCATGTGATTTACTCATATGGTTTCTATTTTCTTTTACAAGAAACCATCTATCAACCACAAAGTGGATTTTCGCTATGCGATAACTAAATCGAAATAAATATTTTCTTTTGTCGATTAACTTTTGGTTAATTGTACAAACCAATTGATATTGGGTTTTTTTCCATCAATTTTCTACAACAAGATGTAAAAATTGGCATTCTAAGAACTCTTAGCCAATTTTGATTACCAATTTCTATTCCTTCAAAGAAATCTTTATCAACCAAAGAGTAGATTTTTCTCTGCAAAGAATACAATAATGATTTCTTTATTTTTCTCAAAAGAATCATTTAAACTAATTGGCATTAAATTTCTCTATGGATCCTAAAAAGGATGAGATTGGTTATTACGGTATTCACAATGCAAACACCAATTGCTGCATTCCTGAGGGATATTGAGCAATTTTTTTATTATTAGTATTTTTTTTTCTCTTCCTTGTGCTAATCTCCAAAAATGAGACCGTTCAACTTTATGTTGGAATACGGTAGGACATAAAAGATCAATGGGTGCGCACCCGGTTTGTTAGCCAATATTATTAGTCCTTGTAGTGACTATATTGATCTTAATTTTATTTCTTTTCATAAGGAAAGTGTCTATAATTTCGTTCTAAATTAATATCTCGTGGCCCTTGAAGTTACGAAATTACTGGAGATTTGTTTGCATATTTTTTTAATGCTTTTGGTTTTAACATATCATTTTATTTTATTTATTTTTGTGTTCCAAAAGTAATCCATGGTTGATGGTACATATGTATGTCTATTAAGACTACATTTTTTTATGTCGAAAGACATATTTCATAATGAGTATATGTCTCGAATTAATCGGATAATACTTTACGAAACTTGAAGTTTTCGTATATGAGATTAAAATAAAATTTCCACCATGATCAGGGGGAGGGCATACACTATCATAAGCTTGTGTTAATTAACTTAAAAGTTATATCCACTTCTCTCCCAACAAGATCAAATCGAAAAAAAGGCTGTCACTATCAATAGGTGTGAAATGTCTCATTTTGCTTTTATATAAGCTTTTGCCTCTTGATAGGCAAATCCAATCACATATAGCAAAAAGTAGCATTTTAGAATAAGCTACGGATAGTACTTCAATAGAGTCTATCAAAACAAGATCCACATTCTCATAGTTCATATCTCCTCACTGGAAGATGGGGTGATTATAATGCCTAAGGGCGCTGGTACCAGTAATTTTGTGAATTCTTCATGATATGCATACACTTGAGAATTGTGTGGATCGTAGTAAGTTAGTTTTGTTGTCGAATATTACAGTAGCTACTAAAATAATAAATATTGTGGTTGTTAACCCCTCTGCAGAGGAATATCGACAATGTGATTGGTTGGCATACATTTCAAATTAGATTTGATTAATTTCTCGATTAACGTAATTTTGGATCCAAGACTTAACACCCTAAATTGCCAAGCCTATTAATTATAGGTTGGTGTAGTCATAAATGCGTTATACAAGAAATATTTCGTTGTAAAAACGATTTGAGGGTTTTATTTTTTCTCAAACCCTAGGATTGATTCAATAATTGTTCTCCTTCTATGATACATTTGACGTGGTAGTCCTTGAAGGACTTGTATGTGATCAGAGAACATATTCGAATTTGAGATCCTTAGAGGATTCAAATTATATTCAGGCAGCCTCTTGACTCGACTATGTCAGGTTTTACAATCCTTTCTGTGTTGGTGAAAGATCAAAATCCGGATCAGTTGATGATATCAACATTACAAGTCTCTTAAAGTGTCCTTAAAAACACCAAAATCCACGCTTTAGCAGCATAAACTCTATTTTCTTTTCTTTCTTAAATCTGCAGTTAGAATTATGCTAGCTTAAACTCGTCTTTGAGATAGTCGGAGTTATTTTTTTGATGCTTGTCTTCTGTAAAACTCATACAGTTGAGTTAGTTAGCATCCATATTTACGTCAACAGTTGTACTCTTTTCCCTTCATTTCAGGTTTTGTCCCATGTGATTTTCCTGACAAGGTTTTAACGAGGCAACATCTTGTTGACGTTTAATTTTCTTTCAAAATGTTGATATTTGTGCTCTTCTTCCTTCGTCCAATTTTTCCCCATTGGGTTTTACTGGCAAGGTTTTAGTGAGCAATTTAATTCAACATGGTGGTCATCCAATGGGGATTTGTATCAATTTTGGTTATTTGGTGGCTTCCCACCATTAACTAGGTCATTTTGTTAGACCACATCAACATAGCCATCTCATATGAATTTTGATATCATTCTGATCCATATAAGGTATGATCACAAACTTTGCTCACCTTTGGTACTATAACTGCGTATTGGCACTTTGTTGAAGAAACTACATCAACTACTTTTGCAAATCATCTCCGAGAAGCTAGCAATCAAGAAGCAAGTCCTCAATGTATTTAAAGAAGCGTGAAGACTCGAGAACATTAACATTAGAAGACTAACACAAAAGAAGACTTCATCAACTGGAAAATTTCTCACGAAAGCATTGCTATCTCCAGCATTCAAGAAATTCGTTTATGGAAATTGGGAAATCTCGACTCGAAGATTTGCAAGCCAAGATTTAACTGAAGTACTTATCAGGGGGAGTATCCAATTAGAAGGTATTTGACTGGACTATCACGTTGTACTCTTTTTCCTTCGTCAAGGTTTTGTCCCACTGAGTTTTCCTTGTCAAGGTTTTAACGAGGCAACATATGCATGTCCAACTCTGTTCTAAGTTTTCTCATAATTGTTCTCTTTTCCCTTCAGTCAGGTTTTGTCCCTTCGGATTTTCCTGATAAGGTTTTAATGAGGAAATTAGCTTAGATACAGTGGTCATCTAGGGGGAGTGTTATGAACGGAAGTTTACATGTAGATGCCCACTTTAGTGGGACCCTATTACTTGGGCACCAAGTATCTAAACTCTATAAATAGAGTCTTAAACCTTTATATTCTATACACATCTAATAAGAATTTATCTCCTTCTCTCCTTTGTGTTCTCTATTTTTATCTCTTTCTCTATTTCACAACAAAAACATCATTTTCTCCGACAAAACCATAGCATGAACTACAGCCACAAGGCCTCACCGGCCCACACAAACGGAGATGTCCGTCATGGGCAAATAGTCCGCCCAACACTACCTCATGATTTGCGAAACTCTCCCTAAATTCCCATCCAAGAGAATATGGGTGCTGCAAAAGGAATCCTTACAAAGAAACAAAAAACCACCGTCCCTGTGACCACATTTCTGATTGCTTTATCTTGTAGTAGTACCATGAATATTCGAACCAAACGTGTTGCATGCACATTGTGAAAGCATTTCACCGTCCATGGTACGTCATTGCATTGCATTCCCTCATGAAAGACTTCTGTCATTTTATGACGAAGCAATGAAGCATAATTTTTATTGAGGTACATTATAGGAATGGCGAAGCACAAAAAATTTTGCAATTTTTTTTTAATAACGCTGTGTCTCTGACAAAGCAAGTAAATTTGTACATATTCTTCACCTTAGGAAAGGAGACAAACAAATCCTGGCCGAAGGAGTGTGAAAAAGAGAGAGCGTGTTGTGATAGAGGTGGGCTACAACTAGTCAACTAGAGTAAGTCGATCGACGTCTCTTCTCATGCCCTTTGTTTGTTTCTACTTCTCAGCCTCTCGAGTCTCCATCCCATAGCTTGTAAATTTGTTTGTAGTACTACTTCATGTGTCATGACCCCACTGGCCTAGCCTCTCTGGAGAGAATCCAACTTGTATTCCACCAATTCCCACACGAGCAATAAAAACCCACTTCCCCTTCTCCACATTTCATTTTTTTCAGTTTCTTCCACCTCTTCCTCTTCCTCTTCATTTTCTTTTGAGCAGTATTTGTGTTGCGTTCCTCATCTGTCTGTCCATTAACATGGCTGAGGTATTTTTCTCTACTCTTTCTAGTCCTATGTTTTTGTGTTCTTAACAATTTTTTAATCTCGTCTAATTTATCTATGTTAAATTTATCTATTTTTTAATCTCGTCTATTAGAAAAAGGTGGTGTTGAAGCTCTTGACCATGACTGATGAGAGAACTAAACAAAAAGCCATGGAAGCAGTTGCTGATATCTATGGTAATTCATCCATCTCTCTCTTCATGCCAATTACAGCCTATATCTATGTTAAATTTGAGTTTTGAAGGTAAATTATTAATGCATGTGGTGAACAAATGTAGGAGTGGATTCAATAGCAGCGGATCTAAAAGAACAAAAGTTAACAGTCATTGGAGAAATGGACACAATTGCAATTGCAAAAAAGCTAAAGAAGATCGGAAAGATTGATATTATATCAGTTGGACCAGCTAAAGAACCAGAAAAGAAACCTGAAGCGAAAAAAGCTGAGGAAAAGAAACCAGACCCACCCGCAGCGGCAGCAGCAGCTGCACCAGCCAAAAAACCAGAAGAGAAAAAATGATGAAAAAAATATATGAGACCCCCAATCCTCTCTTTGATTGATTTCTTGTTAAATATTATAAGTAGATTTTGGAGATATATATCTATAGACTGCTATTAGTTCTACATCAACGGAGGTGAAAAATGAAAATGAAAATGAAAATATTTTATGAACAAATAAGAAGACATTAATGATGTTATTTTTCTTTGTTTCTTTTGGTATTTTCTTGTTGATTTTTTTTGGAACAGTGTTGTTCATCAATCATGGACATGAAACAGTATCGAGGCCTAAGGGGAAACGTGAACACCATACGGAAACATCTATTCAAACACGTAAGTCTAGGTGAATATGCATCCGTAGCTCTGTGTACTACACTTTTTCTAGGTTTTTTCAATGGACACCAATCAAGTCACAGTGACATTCTCATCCACCCCATCTTTTCAACTTACGAGAGCGACAAAATGGTCAAATCTGCATCAAATCTGAGCTGAAAACTGTGTTCTCACTTCTCACACTTCTATGCATCAAATTTCATGTTATACTTGAGTTTGACCTGAGTCAATATAATACGACTGACGTTTCGTTTCTCTCCTTGCTGCCTTGAATGAAAAGTCATAGTTCTGTTTCAAAACCAAGACTACTGGGATTCAGAGCCAAAACCGTTTGCTTAACCCTAGAAATTCTTTCTTTTTCAAGAGTCAATTTACACATAATCCCGCACTACTTTGGCTTGAAACTGACGACACGGCAACCAATTTGCAAATTCCAACCGACTAGAATGTCCTCTCTTGATAACCAAAAGTCATCAATGCAAAATGTGTATACAACTCTCTTATCTTCTTGAGAAATAAATGTTGCTTTTCCAATCAAGAAAGATCAGTATTTGGCTCCATCAAATTGACAAAAAAATCCATAATTTTTGTTTTCAATTTCATTTACAAATAAAATATCTAATCTTTAGTAGTACGGATTCTATGCTAGAAAGTCTTGATCGATAATGCCTGTGACAATGAATCTATACATTATGACAGCTTTGCACAATTTGGATTTTTTCTGCATTAAAACAAAACAAAATTTTCTATCCATTTCTTTGCAACTTATAAATACAGATTCACACTGGACATAGATCACCAAATTGGTTATTTTGAATCGACAAGAACAAGTTACCCAATGTACATTCCCATTGATTAAATAAAAAAAATACACCAGTAAAGCAGCAGTGACCATATTTTGGTTGATATCCAACTCAACCACAGCAAATCAGAGATCGTCATATGCACATTACACGAATGCGATTACATACAGCCGCACACGAATTAGAGCTAATTATTTGTTTCTCTTAGTTTTCTAATACCAGCTAAAACAGACAAAAAAATTATTGAATCTGTTTGGATAAGTAGGGTGAGGTGAGGTCATTTAGATGTCAAATGGCATGGAGAAAAAAACTGTCACCAACAGATATTCGATTCACATGGCGTGGAGCATAAGTAGACGAATAAATAAACACAACAAATGACATCATTTGAATAAGCATTAAGTCTAAAAAGTAAAAAGCACTGGACATTAGAAAAGGGTTCTTAAAAAAGGACACACATTAGATTTTAGGTACAATCATGCTTACAAGATGAACCTGCAGCTTATGGCAGTAAGACCTTCAATGACTTCAAGACTCTTTTACTCCCATTACTATCGAACCAAATAAAACCTGTTTAAGTATATGAAATTATTCAATATATTCATTTCTGTCTTCACTTCATTTATCGCTAAAGTAATACTTAAGAATCTACCAACTTGATTAATTAAGTATATCTTTTTTTGAAACCCTTAATTAAATGTATCGATCACTGCCTGAACGACAAAGACAAAAAATGATTAAATACTAATGCGGTGATATTCATGAGTGAGTGTCGATGATATAGGCATAATCATGCTGAAACTAACAATTATAAATTAAAAAAACAAACTGAAGTAATTTGATCGAATAAGCCAAAAATTTAATGGCAAGGACTATACGTTGGAAAGCATTAAATTTCCCACTATATGATCTCTTTACCAAACAAGTTGGTTTCTCTTGGAGCTATAGTTTTACTCAAATCACTCATTTCAAAACTGTATCATCCAATTTGGGAAGTTTAAGCGTGACGACAAGGAACCAACTGATCATAATTAATTTTACTAAAAAGAATTACACTTAAAGAAATTAGATGATTCACTTTATAAGTAAGCGGAAAAATATGTTTGTTAGAAAGCTAATGAGAACAGTTCGAAAGAGAAAGCTCACTCTTTCAAGAGAATATATGACTAAGGTTGCATATTGGCGCCTGCCGGCTGACATCTCATGGCCTCTGTTTGTGCTCTGTGGTGGATTGCTCACTTTCTGCACCATCTACATATTAACCAATACAAAAACTATATTAGATAACTTTTGAGATCAGAGGTCCATTCCAAAAAATAAAAATTAAGAAACAATGAGACATTAAGTTTCCATTTCCATACATAGAACATACACATACCTCACTAACTCAAAACTGGAAAATCCTCGAGACCAAAAGGTTTTTGAAACCAATAGCTGAAAGGTGGGTACTGTTTGAAAATCTTCAACACTGATCCGTAGTCTCGAGCTCCTGCCTGGTTATAGTTCATAATGTAAATCATTATTTACAGCTGATCAAACATTCAAACCTACGCTTAGAGATTGCTGAAGTAGAAAATTAAAATTACAGGAACTGTAACCATCTGTAGCCCAAAAGAACCAAGATAGTTCATTGCTACAAGTTCAATTCTGGTTGACTCCGAGTCAGAATGGGCCAAGCAAATCCCACCACAGAACTGATAGGGATTTGCACTGGTCTTACGCAATCTGAGAAATGGCAGAGTTGGTTCTGACTGCCTAAGTCCCCACCAGCACAGGGTGAGGTGGTCTTCTAGAGACATGCAAAGAATGCTCCTCAAAATAACACTCTGTTAATACATCTCATTAAGTCATAAAGCTTTGACCCAGCTAGTTAAAACATTAAATTATGCACACCAACAATCAGCTGAACAAAAATCAAGAAAGATCTTTATTAGTGATCACGTTGAAACTCAGCCACGTGACTACTATGGTCAGATTAATATTCATGTAAACGGCAACTAATATACGACAGCAGCAGGCTTCATTTGATTCTTGAGTTGAAAGGGATCTAGAGAAAAGGCAAAAAAGAGGACTAGTTCCCATGCCCTGTAGAGGGTTGCATCTGGTTAGTAGCAACTAGCAATAAGTATGAAGCTCATGCCAGATCCCATGCCTAAACTACAGCTGAAAAGGTATTTTCTCTAGAAAACTGAGCTGGGAACTAAGATTCCTTCCACAAATTTCAAGCAATTGGAAATTTCACTGACTAAATTAAATCTTAATCCAGACAAAGAGGGTGTATAATTAACATCTTCACTCTAAGTCCTCCCCTTACAATGGAAAGAAATAAGTTTATCTTCGATAGTATAGCACAGAATAGCCAAGTTACCTTCAGTGATTTATAAGAGATGTCATCAGCTTGAAATTCCGAGCAGTATTCAAGTTTAATTGACAAGAAAAGTTCCAGTAGTCGCCTCCTGATATCAGAAAAGTACATAGATAGTAATACAGAACAGAAGCCGTTAATTTTTTCCCTCAGATATAACAACCAAAAACCACCCCTGTTCTTAAAACAAGAAATGGTTCATATTCTAGAAATATTTATTGGAAAGCACTCGCAACTTACTTGCATAAAGGAGACTGGGTAGACGGAGACAAAGACGTTTTGATGGAGGTGCCTTGCTTTCTACCGGTGGTTCCGAGAACAACCTGATGAAATTGAGATTTGTTCCAGCAAATAGAATAACTGCAGAACGAAGCATTAAGCATGATTTAACAACAGGATGGGTTTTATGAACAGAACACAGTTTACTTTGGAAATAAGAAAAGACTGAAACATACCTGCAAGTTAAAGTCACTTTTGCAGTCTCCGATGGCTGAAACTCATTTGGTGGTACTGGAGCCTCAAAATATAATGGCTGTCATTAGAAGCACATCAATCACAGATTTATCCACCACAACACACATTAAAAATGAATCGAGGTAATGAACACATTACAAACCTTGTTTACTCGAAATGGACTTGTTAGCTTGTCAAATAGTGGGAGGATGCGATCAGAAAGAGCTCTTCTCAGATGATTCATCAAAAGATCGGCAGAGGTATTGCTAGGGGGCAGTCCAACAGTAATAGATGATATATATACTGGTCGAAGAAAGTAAGACAGCAGAGCCCCTGTAGAGGATAATAAAGCAAAACAGTATTCAACTACAATTCAAAAGAATACAAAAAAAAAGTGAAAGAAAAAAGAGAAAAGACCCATAACCTTGCACGCCCAGTACATTCCAACGAGCTATTTTATCAGAGCAACTCATCGACAAAGTTGTATCACCACGACCAGGCTTCCTCTGAACCATCCCAATGACTTGAACAGAACCTCCTGAAAGCAAACACTTTCAGTAACTTATCTACCAAACAAAACAATCTAGTATTTCAATATGATTTCTAACATTCTTGCTTTCTATTGTTACATTCAGAAGAAACTCAGGCACATTTACATTCAGTTCTCAAAACAACCATCACGGCATCTTTAGAATCTACTGCTCTATAATCAGTTGAGGGATGACACCGACAGTCATGTCTACCTCTTCCCTAAAACTACATGAGGATTTATTTCTAAAAGAAATTACAGAGAAAGAAGAAACAAGCAACTCATTTCCAAATATTGTACTCAATAGACTAACCATTAAAGTTACTTCCATCAGATGCCTTGGAAGAGTCATATGCAGAACCAAAATTTACGGGCATAGATGTTGACAAATCCCCACTTGTTTGTATCAATTCTCCTGCCTTAAGTACGGGACGAGTGTTGGACGCATCCCCACCTATAAGCAAACCAACAAATGAACAATCGCCTTAGTGATGCATAAGATAATAACGAAGTGTTGAACCCTGAACCCAATAACTTCAACAAATGATAACTGCATTTGCATAAAAGAAACCAAGACAACAAATCAAAAGATACACATCAAACTCACACGGCAATTGCGAAACATACAAATGTAATTTCCAACCCGGTCTCATTCTAAATTTCCCGTCACAATCAGAATCCAACTCGAAAAATGTATTCTCCACCACATTATCATCATCCTCTTGTAACAACTCTTTGCTCTCGTTCTTACATCTACGCTTATAATGAATTTTACTAAGCCTTTCAACCTCTCTATAGAAAAACCTACACAATATCACACCAACTACATTCTCAACATACTAATCATCCAATACATAATTCAAAAATAAATAAAACAGAAACACCAAAAATTTCACACAAACCTAATCAGCGATCTGCGAGCAATAACCTCAGCGTGAGAGTCGTTAACTAGGTCACCTCTTGGACTCAAGAGTGACTTTCCAAGACATTTAGTTCCAGTACCTAATGAAACAACTTCAATATCTGAAGAAGAAGCAAATAAAATCAAAATCAAGGTCAGCCAAAGTTTAACTATAAAATCAAGAAAGAACAGAATTAGGGTTTTTGAGTGTACCTTCGGAGGGAGAAGAGATGAGAAATGCAGCAAGCACAGTGATTTCTCGACCTTGAGGTTTTCCTTTTTTGGGGAGTGAATTGTAGAGAGATATTACTTTTTCAGAAATCCTTTCTCCCCATTCTTTCTCAGGAGTAGAAGATTTTAGTTCAGAGAGGGAATCCATTCGTCGGAAACGAATTTAATTGTTACCCCCAACTTATCCAGAATTTTGAATCATCGTGATATAAAAAAAAGAAAGGTACTAAAATTGGGAAAATCCCGATCTGAGTTGGTATTTGAACTCGGTTTGGTTCTGGTGAGTTACACTTACTAGTGAGGATAATACCCTCCTGCACAGTCTAGTGGACCTTTCATCCATGGCCAGTGAAAAAATGGCTGATTAGAAATCATTGTCGAGCACAATGGAGCACAATGGGCGATAGTTTCGAGGTGAACTGGATTTGTGATGTTAGCCGAACGACCATTTGATTCATTTGCACTTCACAACAGATTGTAGTGTCAAAAGCAAAACACGAAGTGCAATTCCGTTCACATAGATTTCTACAAGTACAAAGAAGCAATCACACAACACAAAAGATGCGCCTAAAATTACATTTTCCTTATTATGTACTTAAATCAGCAGATTCAGAACAGAAAAAGAAAACACAAAACTCAAAACATAGCTAGGATACTTGGCAATATGATCCTCTACTATTATCTCCAGCACAACAACAACAAAGTAACTATGATTTTCAGTTTTCACCCACAACCCCGGTGGTACTTGTTTCATGGCTTTCATTCTTCCTTCTTTCGGCGCCAGCATCAGCAACCTTCCGCTCCTCATCTGCTGCAATTGAAAACAGTATTTAGAATTAATACAGAACATTGCAATACTCCACATGCTAAATTTTCCGATCCAAAATTAGTCATAATAAAGTTGCTATTGAGACTGCAGCTTACCGTCAAGTTTAACACCAGTTTCGTTTTCGTCAGGTTTAACATCAGCAGTTTCGGTTCCATACCAATAATAATTAACCAATCCCTTAGCTCGATCAACCATTCCCACACTTGCTGTAGGGCTCTCAATTTCCCCACCAGCCTTAATTGCATCAGTTCCAAAGCTATCATCATCATCCCTTTCATAACCACGCTCATCAGTTCCTAGTCTTGCAGCTACTTCTGGTGATTCAGTCACTTTGTCCATATTCTCAGCAACATTCTCTGGAAACTCTTCTTTCGGCTTATGCATTACTCCTGATATCACTTCAGATAATGGTTTATCTTTCTCACCAGGACTTAACTTTTCTACTAGATAATCCTTCACTGATACCCCTGTTTCGTGTTCTTTAACTTGTTCCCCCATCTTACTTGCAGCAGGGCTCTCCATTCCTCCACCAAAACTACCTCCACCACCAAGACTACCTCCGTCAGTTCCAAAACTCTCATCTTCATCTCTTTCATAACCACGCTCGTCAGTTCCTAATCTTTTAGTTACTTCTGGTGAATCAGTTACTTTATCCATATTTTCAGCGATTTTCTCTGGAAACTCTTCTTTTGGTTTATGCATAACTTCTGAGAACACTTCTAATAAGGGTTTGCCTTCGTCAGCAGGACTTAACTTTTCTACCAGATAATCCTTCACTGATCCGCCTGTATTGTGTTCTGTAGCAAAGCCTACTTCCCCGGTACCATATTCGGTACCTGTACCTGCCACAGAACTTGTATCCTTTTCAGTGCCCTGAATCTTTGACACATCACCAGTTCCGGCTCCTCCAAATTTCTCATAAACAGGAGCTAAGTTTTCAGTCAACGACTTTGTCTCTTCATCAATGCTTCTTGTGCCTTCTGTATCCGTCGCCATTGCATCCTTTGTGACAGTGTTACTACTGTCATTTCCGTTGTACCCAAGTTTGGAAGCGACGGCATCTTTTGCCGAAATTGCTGTACCAATAATAGTTGATGCTGCAGTATTTGCAATAGCAGCCGGTGCAGAAGCCTTCTTCTCGGTGTAAATAGGATTTACATTTGGTTCTTCGTCCACATTCATGTTATCTGATTTAGCCTCGTAGAAGTCTTCGGTATTCTCTACATCGATTGCTTTATTGGTTGCAGTTGGATGTGTTATTGAATCAGAAGAGAATTTGTCATGACCACCTATTCCAGTGAATGCAGATTCTGGCTTTCCGGTGATATCAATTTCTCCAAACGACGGCGTCATCGGTTCTACATCTGCTTCCTTGGCACCTATTAAGCACATTAACACATTGGAGTTAAATACCATCTGTGCAAACAGATTTGTATGCCTGAAGTGAATACTAAATATCATAACTACATCTTTTCTTACCTGTATCTGTAAGATCAATGACTTTTGGAGGGTGATTTTCGGATGCACCAATTCCAAATAGATTTGTAGTTTGTTCTGCATTCTCCTTTTCGAAATCCATCCATGTTGGTCCAACATTTTCCTTGTCAACAACCTCCAATGGCGTGGATTCTGCCGAATTGGCCTCCATTGATGATGTATACGGCTTCTCGGAATCCATCCTAGGTATAGATGAATTTATTTCCGTTATGACGGCTGCCTTTTCAGCCTCCAATTCTGGAGTTGCTTCCAAATTGGACTCAAGGTTCCATTTATACGGCTTCTCAGAGTCCACCCTGGGTATAGTTGAATTCAATTCCGATATAACGGCTGTCTTTTCATCCTCCAATGGTACTTCTACACTCGGCTCGTCGAAATCCAACGTCGGTCTAGAATCTATTTCCCGTATAACTGCCGCCTTTTCAACTTCCAATGGTGTGGATGTCACATCCAAATCGGTCTTAGGTTCTTCTACGCTACTCGGCACTCCCAAATTGCTCTTAGTTTGTTCTGTATTTGTCTTTTCACCAAAATTCAACCCGGTTGGGCAAGATTCTGCGTGTTCGCTGGAATACCGCTTTGGTCCAGGAACTCCCGCTTCCCCATATTCCCGAGTTGTCTCTGCATCTCCATGTTCGGCTAAATTCGACGGGGTTGTTCCGGAGTTAAGGTTGTCGCTACCAGTATTAAACGCCGGTGATTCGTGTTCTGAAATTACAATTCCCACAACATGTAGTTCAGTCAGTCGAACTTAAAATGAAAATTTAGTAGGATCAAAGATTCAAAATAAAACTAACTAAATGATTTGGCGACGTTTCACAAATTCTTGCCGCGTTTTGGAATTTAGAATTGTAAGTGCAGTTACGGAGAAAAGAAATGAGAGTTTAATACTTACTAGGTTCCACATGAATTTCTGGTTCATTTTCAGGTGCATCCTGATCAAAGTGATCTTCTTCGTCTAGCTCGTGGTCATGATTTTGCATCTTAGAACCAATACTATCTCTAATCTTCCTTGCTTTAGCTTTTACCCTGTTCATATACGATGGTTTCTTCTCAACAACATGTTCATCTTGCTCAAGACCACCTGCAGAATGTGTTTGAGGATCCATGTTCAAAACACAAAATGAAAATGTATCACACACAATATTATCTTTTAGTTAAGCTCAGAAATGAGTAAGAATAATGAGAAGAGAGTGCAAGTGGAAGTGGGTTATAAAGGCAGAAAAATGAAGGGTAATGACTAATAATGATAACGCCAAGGACATTTTACTAGCAAAAGATAAAGAAGTTCGACGACAATCGAAGAATATCACTGTTGAGTCTGTACGTGTCATACTTTTAAGACCGTGGTGGGGTTATTGGGAAGTCGGTATGTAATGTTTGGTGAGTAAAGTTGAGATATTATTTTGTTCTCATTATGTGGGAGGTCGGTAGGCGTTACGTGGTGTGTCATAGTGGGTGCATTGTTTTGTGGCATCATCCACCATGGCACTTGGTAAAAGATATCGGCAAAATTATTAAATTCTTCCTCCAATAGTGTAGTTTTGGTTGGCTGTTGATGGCCAAGTATTGGTGTACAGAGTAATTTCCAACTTGACACTTAATAGTTTTAAGGTTTAAAATGTGGGGATGAGTCTCAAAGCGCGTTTAAGATAAGCTTGTTACCACCAGATATAATTTAAAATTGAACCTCGTTAATTTTGGCATCGGGTTTCTAATTATTGTTACGAGGGCGGATCCCTTGACAACCTCCTTATGCGATAAAGTTTACCAAAGTATGATAAGTTCGATAACAACTCATAGGACGATTGAGATTGGGAAGTTTTAAATCAAGTATTTAATGAAAACTTCCCAATCTTGACTGCCTATAATTTGTTATCGGACGCTTATCATATTTTGGTAAACCTTATCAAATAAGGGGCTGTCAAGAGGGATCCGTCTCCTATTATTATTCTATACTCATGTTTTATTTCAGTTTTTTTTTTTTTTGGTACGCTAGAGTCTAGATAAATCTAGCCACTAAACAACTATCCTCCTAACAGTATGAGGAGTAGTTCTACTAGATAGGTTATCTTTTAAAAAAAACTCACTATCCTATCAGGTGGGTTGTCCACCCATCTCCCTTTAAGTTATTTCTTACTCCAACTTAGCCAAATACTCAACGGCGCCATTTGATTCTCTATAAAACTATACTAGACAACTTGGTCTTCAACAAGTTGTCGCATTTTCCATGGTGGCCTGACAACCATATTCACATGACTAGATTGCGAGAGTCGGGTCACTTTCGATTTTGAGCTTCTGAATTCCCAACTTCTGATTTCCATCACTAATTTAGTTAAGTTATCCCAATTATTGACTTAAATTTTTTATTGTCCTGGTAAGGGGCTTGTAAATTGGAAAAAAAAAATCGCTATGAAGATGATACCAAGTTCTGTGACCTTGTGAAACGTCCAGAGAATTACGCAATAAAAAAAATTCGTATCCAAGTGACACGTGGTGGAAAACGACATTCCAAAATGTGCTTATCATGTACTCGTCCTTACGAGAAAGAAGGATTTTCTTAAGCCTGGTGACCTTACTCGCTAAGATATTACCTTGTTAGAGAATATGCGAAAAGTTGGCACTGAGATGGCGGAACTACACTTAGAAGGCCATAAATCTGAGGCAATACACATGGTTTCCTTGCAATTCTAGGCATGTTGCAACTTCATCTTCATGTTATGACTCAATATTTGAAAAATTTGAAACAAATCATAATTGGAATAAGAACAATATCAAATCTTTGGAAACCCTCTTCGAGGCCTCGACGACAGAGCCAGAAGAAACCTATGCATCTTCATAAGCGTATTCGTTAAAATACACACTATTGTTGTCAATAAAATTCCCCATAGTCGTAATGTTTAACTCTTCAGGAAGTTTTTGAATTTTAAATACTTCACTGAATGGATCCTCAAGATCCATGCATCTGTATCTTTAGCTGGTTAATTCTTGAACATCTCTTATCAAGCTCTTTCTCCTTTAACAATTTTCAAATCTCTTCGATATATTCCTTTATGTTTTCAAAATTATAATGACCTTGATAAAAATATTTCCACTTTTTTTTTTCTTGTAGTATTATTTCTACTTGATCCATCATCCATGAAGTGAACATGACATCTAAATAAGTCATTGTTTGGATTTTACAAAATAAACCTATACTATATATACACTACACTGATTTCAAATTCCGGTATTCAAACAAGTCATGTGTTGCTTTTGAGGTCATAAGAAATAAAATACCGTCTAAATACACACACTATGAGTGGGGGAAAGTAAAGTAGTACAGGTACTAAAATATTACACATTGGTTTATTATGTTAATGTGTTCAAATATTCAATGATTCAACTGATAATTAGTTTTATAAATCTCATTAAATTAATTTTATTAGATAGAGTGTGTGTTCCGATATCATTATATACAAGTTGGTGTTATATTTTCTAGTTTTAGGTAAACGTTAATTAGGAAATAAATTTGGAGTAATAATGAGATTGTTTTTCATTTTTGCAATTATGTCCTCAATGCTAGTCAGTCATGTGTTACTATACTGACTGTATTTTTCAAAAGTACATAATATCCGGAGGGAGTTGTACAACACTTTCCCACAAGACCTCCATACCCGAACCAAAGCCAACATAAATGATAATTAAACCAGTTTATATTCAACGATAAGTGGATATGGAATGTTATCCCAAACGAGAAAGTATTCTCGATCTCCGCAACTATTATAACCCAAGCTATCTTCTTCTCTAATTTTATTATGAGATCCCATTTTGTACCTGAACCTGGATTAAAAGTATCATTCTTTTATCCATGAAATGAGAACACAAGAACACTAGGATTGTCCAAAAATATTGTTTGGGTTACGCAAAAATTAGAATTTCGTTAATACCATTCAAGGCTTATTCTATAGATACTGAGCTGTCAATGCCATACTATTGAAAAAATTGAAGTCCACTGGATCATCATGCTCAACATGATAATCGGATGGCTTCACAATGGCTACCATATTCGCGTCTCCAAAATGATTTATTTTTCTTGCTCAATTTTTTTACGTCTAATAGTTAAGTTATCCAAATTATTGAGTTAAATTTTTGGTTGTCCTGGTAGGGTCTTGTAAATTGATTAAAAAAAGTCTCGCCATGAAGATGATATCAAGTTCTGTGACATTGTGAAACGTCTAGAGAAATACACAATAAACATTATTCTTATCCAAGTGACAATCTAGTGATGGAAAACGACATTCCAAAATGTGCTTATTATGTACTCGTCCTTCCGAGAAAAGAGGATTTGCTTAAGCCTAGTGACCTTACTCGCGAAGATATTACCTTGTTAGAGAACATGCGAAACGTTGGTACTAAGAAGACCATAAATATGAGGCAATACGCATGGGTTTCCTTGCAATTCTAGGCATGTTGCAACTTTATATTCATGTTATAATTCAAGATTTGAAAAGATTGAACACTATTAAGTCTCTGGAAACCCTCTTAAAGGCCTCGACGACAGAGCCAACAACAACCTATGCATCTTCATAAGTGTATTTGTTAAAATATACGCTAACTGTTATTATCAATAAAATTCCTCATGGTCGTAATATTAACTCTTGAGCAAGTTCATGAACTTTAAATATTTCGCTGAATGGATCCACAAGATCCATTCATCTGTATCTTTAGCGGGGTTAATTCTTAAACATCTTTTATCAAGCCTTTTCTCCTTTAATAATTTCCAAATCTTTTCAATATTTTTTTTATGTCTTCAACCGTTGCAAAAGGTTTTTCTTGATCTTGATCCTAATGTAGGGAGTAATAACAACGATACTTGGTTTTCCAATGAATTTGATTGCAATTATCAATTTCCTCCTGAATCTGCTTTTGAATTTGGTGGTTACATGGGTCAAAGTAATTCTGGACCTGTTTGGATACAGGATTCTGGTGCTACTAGTCATATGAAAAATGGCTCGGTCAGTTTACAAATACTTCTACTTACACTGGTCAGAAGCAAGTTATGATTGGTGATGGTAAGTTACTTCCCATATCCTTGACAAGTTCTTCTACTTTATCTACATATTCTCTTAGTTTTAATTTGCACAAGAAGCCTTATATTCCACATTTGAAGCATAATTTGATTTTATTTCTCAGTTTACACTTAATGATCATTGTTCTTTTACATTCTATCCATGGGGATATGAAATCAAGTCACTAAGGAGCAATCATATTATGGATTGAGGGAAAATGCAGAATGGCCTATATCTTATAATGTCTTGCTTACCTGCTCCACATACTGCTCTCACTTTAATTGTGGCATCTTCAAATCTTTGGCATTTAATATTGGGTCATCCTACAAAGAAAATACTTGAAAGGCTTGATGTTGCTGCTGATATCAAACTCTCTAATAAGGATTTTGATTCTGTTTGTAGTTCTTGTCACTTTGGTAAAAATAAAAGCTTACCTTTTCATGCTACTGGTTCGATGTCTAGTAAACCTTTTTTGTTGGTTCATTGTGATATTAATTTTTAGGCTTGCTCATGTGCAATCTCATATAAGATATAAGTATTCCATGTTATTAGTAGATGACTGTACTTTCAGTTGGATATATCCTATAAAGAGAAGAGCAAATAGTGTTTGTTGTTTCAGATTTTTCAAGTCTCTTGTTGAGAACTTATTTGATGTATAGATTAAGAATTTCAAATATGATGCTTTACTTAGTAACAATACCTAAAAATATATACCTTATCATCATTCTGTGACGGGTTGTAAATGGTTGTTCAAGATAAAATTAAAGGAAAATGTTACAATTGAAAGACATAAAGCTAGGTTGGTAGCAAGGGGATATCATTAAATTGATGGTATTTATTTTGATGAGAAATTTAGTCGTGTGGTGAAAGCCATTTCTATCATCAGATGTGTTTTAAGTATTGCTATTACAAATAATTGGTGAATGAGACAATTAGATGTCAACAATGCCTCTTTACATGGTTTTCTCTCTGAAGATATCTATATGGATCAACCACCGGGCTATGTTGATCGGCAAAAACGTACTCATGTTTGTCATCTTCAAAAGTCTCTTTATGGCTTCAAACAAGCTTGAAGGGCGGGCTTGGTTTGAGAGGTTCAGTGGCTTTTTTGAAGTATGGTTTCACTAATACTGAAAACGTGGGGGTACCAAAATACACCACCAACTTTTTCTTAGGCAACCTGTATGGATTAAACTTGAATACGATTCCGAGAGTTCAACTTAATGAATCTCAATCAAGGAATTATATGAAGAGCTTATATCTCTTTCTCTCACAATTAGAATGTTCACAGAACCAAGTCCGTGAACCTAATTATGTGTGAGAGTACTTACGATTCCAAATATCAATATCCAAGAATCAATCAAGTCGTATCCAACAAACAAGGATGGATATATCTACTTTGATTGATTTAAGTACAACCTGTGATATTTCAATTTTAAAGACAGGTTTCTCCGAAAATTGGACTTTCTAAATTAAGGTAATCGATATTCTTAGAACTACTAGGTTTCTCTTTAATAAATCGACCTAGAGCGTCTCTTTTACGTTCAGGCATACAAAAGAAGAATCCTAAATTGGAAGGGTAAGCAATCACAAATCAAGGCCGACTCAACCAAATCAAACCTACTGATTTCTAGCAAACAAAAAGCATGATGGCTCCACTTAGATTGTTTCTAGACCAGCTTCTACTCTTCCAAGAGGCAACCAGGTATAATTTTAGCAAACCTCGTAGGACGATCCGAATAAAGTAAGTCAAAGAGAAGCAGGAGAAGCTCAGAAGAGCTTTGATACCCCCACTTCTTTGGCAACGCTTGTTACAAGGCGGCTCTAATCGACTTCCAGTAATCTTCCTGAACTTTGAGCCAGGCTAACAAGATACCCAATACGATCCTTTTGAACGACTTCCCTATAAGCTCGTTACTTTATCGGTCTCGTTCTAGTCAAAATTTTAAGGTTTAGGTTCGCATAGGTTAGGGAAAGAAGAGAACGGTGATGAAATACGAACCCTTATCTTGTATGTCATGGCCTTGCCCTTTACTATAAAAATAAAAGATGTTGTCATTATCAACAACATCTTTGATCGTTTGACATCTTCACTGGTGTTATCATTGTTAGCATATCAACATCGAGATCATTTCAATTAACCCAACATATTATGCAAATCAATAATCTGCATCTTCATCATCATCATCATAACATATCATTTTTCTTCATCACAATTCTCAAATTTAATTTTTGCACTCACAATAAACAAAAATGAGAACCCATTTTTCATAACAATTTTCCTTCTGAAAATCACCCTTTTTTTACTAGATAAATCAAATCATTTTTTTTTTTAATTTTTTTTTGTGTGTGTGATGGGGTGGGGTGGGGGATATTTTTTTCATGGGTCTTCTTTGTGGGGGTTTTTGGGTCTTCTTGTTGTTTCTCTGTAAGGGTTTTCCATAATATGTTTGTGTCAATCTCAGATGCTCTCTCTCAAGGTTTTTGTATAATATGTTGTAGTGGATCTTGGTGGTACTGGTTTTTGGTAATTTTTTGTTGTTGGGTTTCATACGTGGGTTGTGTTTTTGTTATTTTTTGGGGATTTTTATGTTGGTGATCTTTTTGGACTAGTCTATTTCCTGAATCCTTGTTCTAAGTCTAGGCGACTGTATAATATGTTTCTTTCCAAATGCCATTCACTTACTATTAGTATTGGAACTACAGTAAAACTTTTTTATTATAATACTCGATAATATAATACTCTCGCTAAAATAATAGAAATTTGTTGTCCCGACTCGGGTTCTTAATGCTAAAATAATAAATTCGATAATATTATAATATAATACATTTCAAAATTTAATCTTAAACATTATTATGTCCCAAAAACTATATAAAATAATAACTCTATTAGAAAATAAAAAATAATTTTCATACATATCAAATTTATATGTGCTAAATGCTATTTATATTAAGTCATGGTTTGTGAATACATTGAATGTAGTATAATATTAATGTTTCTACAATTTCCAATATTTCATTATCTAGAAATTTCTATCAAATTAGTCAATGGTTGCGCATCCTAGGTATTTTGTATGAAACCATGATGGTAAAAATTCGAAAAAGTTAGGAATTATTCGTTAAATTAATATATTTATAAAAATAATAAATTATTAAATTATCGATTATATAATATCTCTTTAAAATAATAGGATTAGGGTGGTCCCAAGCCTATTATTTTATAGAAGTTTTACTGTAGCTAGTCAGCAAATTTTGATGCAAATGATTATGTGTGTATCTTTCAAGTCTAATCCAGCAATTTGATAGTGTTAGCCTTTGGCTGTTAAATGTGTTTCTTTAAGTGGATATAAAGAAATTTATTGTATCCCCCGTGTGAAGGTTTCTGTACATCCCTTTTACAGATCAAGCCATGTCACATTTATTTTCTTTAAAATCCGCATTGTTTAATATTAATAACTTCAGTAACCCATGAATTTGTTGGCAAATTTTTTAGACCAAAGTATGAATGGGAAGTTATGAACCATTATTTGGAAATTTAACCTTACTTTACCTCTATGCTTGATTTACTATGTAGTTGGTTGATATAGATTGAGCTATGCAGACTATATATGATTGAATTTGTTGGAGTTGTGTGGCTCAATACAACATGGGATGGCTAAAAGATAGGCCAACATGGAGGAAGACAAGTTCCATATGGTGATATATAAGCAAGGCATTCTCCCTACATAGCACCGAGGCCTTTTGGATAAAACCCCACACCTAACCTCAAGGTGGTCAAGTGGGGACAGTATCGGTGCTATATGGTCGTGCCCGGAGAGGGTGCGGCGGTCCATGGATCATACAAAATGGTATCAGAGCAAGGTGGAGCTGCCTGGAGTCGGGATGAAAAGTGGTTATGAAATGTCATCCGGTTAAGGTTGAAGGTGGAGTGTCCGATAGCAGTAATCATTGTTCGATTGGTAGCATACGGAGGTGGAGAGGTGGTGTGTATTCTCGCCAATGTGGAGATTGTTGGAGTTGTGTGGATCACTACACACATGTGAGTCACATATGGGATGGCTAAAACATAGTCCCACATGGAGGAAGACAAGTTCCATATGGTGATATATAAGCAAGGAATTCTCCCTACATAGCACTGAGGCCTTTTGGATAAAACCCCACACCTAACCTCAAGGTGGTCAACTGGGGACAGTATCGGTGTTATATGGCCGTGCCCGGAGAGGGTGCGGCGGTCCGTGGATCCTACAATTCATACATTACATATCTATATCTAATTGCCTGTTTAAGTAAATGAAATGTCTGGCCGCTTAGTAAGTGAAGATGTAAATCTGTTTGAAACCCCAGTGTTGGTTTCAGCTTACAATATCAGCTAGCACCCATTTGCAGCTGAACTTGTTATAGCTAAGTTTGTTCTTAAAATGGTTGTCTAGAAACGTAGCATTCAATTTGTAGCTGAATGATCTTAAGGAAGCTTGGCTGGAAGCGTTGTCTATTTTAGAAGTCAGAAATTCTGAATTTGATGTCATAGTTTTCAGATATTTTTATTTCTTTGAGCTCTTTAGCAGTTGTTGTCTGTAAAACTGGAATATAAAATTGTTGGGTTGGTGTATCTATCGACCTTCATGGATCTAGTTCTTATGGGTTCCCTATTGCCTGATCGGTATACCATTGTCTTTTATCAACGGGAAAAATATCGTTTGGTCCATTTATGTCCGGGCCCACATCAGTTTGGTCCTTTTAGAAATAACCTCTTCCATTTGGTCCATAATTATTTAAAAATACCAAACAGACAATAATACCCTTCTCTAACTGTTACCGCCATAAACACAATAACTCCCTATAAACGCGTTAACCTTCTCTCTCATTCAGTCTCTTTATTTTCCATTTTCAGAGAAAAACTAATTCCTCTTCTTCTCTTCAAGAACCCATAGAACGAACAGAATCAACTCAAATCCACCAAAAACAGTAAGGATCTTGATAATATCAGTCGAAATCATTTCAATCTTCACAATCGGAAACAAATCAATCTTCAAAATCAGAAAACAAAACCCAAAAATCAAAAACCCTAGAAAAATTAAAGAAATCAAAACCCTACAATGAGGAGATCGAAGAGGAAAATAGTAGTAAAATCATCTACAGACGAAAAAGTTGAAGAAACAAACAGCCAATTAGTTATATTTGAAGGAGTTAATCAAGTGGAAGAAGAACCAGTTTCAAAGAAATCAAAAGCAAAGAAACCAGCGAAAGGTACAAAAAAACCCTAATTCGAAGTACTAGAAGTTGATTTTTGATATTGAATGTTCATATGAATGCATATTCAGTTATACAGATAGGGTATATCTTGTCGGAGTTCATTTTGTTGAATGAAGTTGTAGATCTATTTGATGAAGTTGTAGAATGAAGTTGTAAATCGCATATATATTGTCAGAGTTCATTATTTAGAATGAAGGTGTATATCTGTTTGATGTTTGATGAATAATAAGTCCTTCTTTGACTGAGTTCATTTTGTACAATGAAACATGTTTCTTCTTTGATGTTTGATGGACTTCATTCTTTAGAATTAAGTCTAGAAAAATTGTAGATCAAGATTTTACAGTTCATTATATAGAATGGACTTCATTTTGTATAATGAAGTCCATTATCTAGATTCATTCTTGTGTTGGTTCTTCTTTGAAAGCCTCATTTTATTGAATGAACTTCGCATTGCTTGAGAGTTCACCCAGTAGAATGAACTGAAGTATTGGTCCTTCTCAAGCTACACTTTATCATCTTTTATCAGCTAATATTTATGAAAGTAACCATTATTCTTTTTTTTATTATTATTTTTCTTTTAAAAAAAAGTAGAAAAGAAGATAAAGTGTAGCTTTGCTGGAGTCATTTCTCTTGCTGATAAGATTCAAGCACTAAAGGAAAAAAAGGCTTTGAATGAAGAACAAAGAAAGGCTTTGTATGGGAGTCCATTGAGGAATGTATCCAAAGTATTCCTGGAAGAGGACATTGTTACTACGGAATGGAATAAGTCAACACCTGTTGTCTAAGTTCTCTGCAGTACACACCGGTTCATTCCTGATACAAATGATGATAGGTTCATTTTCAAAGTAGGGGGAGAAACATATGTGCTAAGATCCTCACATGAAGAGTTGTCATTAGTGTTTGGAATACAATGTATCCCAGGAGGTGGAATAGAAGAATCTTTCTTGGACTCAAAAAACCTGACAAACTACACTTGTGGGAGGTTCTATACAACCTACAATTTTGTTCCACCAAAAAGGAAACTTTCTGATATAAAGAACACTGAGTTGAAATAAAAAATCATTGAGTTGATTAAGAATAGAGGATCTATCGAAGATCTTGTAACCATGTTTGAACTCTTTGTCTTGTCTACTATTTTTCTTACTAATGGTGATGGAGGTTCCATCCACACCAAGTACCTAGCTTTCCTAGAGTCAATAAATAGAGTATCTTCTGAAGGATGTTACCTTTACTTGTTGGTGAGATGAAAAACTATTAGATACTTGTTCATAATTATGTTTCTTCATTTTCATGTTTGATGTTTTGATGAATTTTTGCTAATAACTGACTAGTGTAATTCTTCTTTTTACAGCCTTGGTTTGCTGAGCATTCAAAGAAATTAACACACAAGTGGAAGGTGCAGAAAACAATAGACTACCGTCCAAGGTTTGCAAGGTTGAATATCGATACCATTTGCAAACACTTAGAAATGAATGTTGATGATTTTGGAGAGGTAAAAAACTAGTTTTAGATGGTACTGATATTCATTTTCACAGAATGAACTATGATACTTTAAGATAAAACTGGGACTTCATTCCACAAAATGAACTCTGTCTGTTAATGTCGATTCCTCTGACATTGTAGTTCATTCCTTATAATGAATTCCTACTATGAATGTTTAATGAGTATGCAATTAAGGGTTCATTGTGTGAAACGAACTCTAAAAAAATGTTGATAATATCTGATTATTTGAATTTTATGTGTGCAGCTATCACAAAAATTCTTGGAAGGATATACTGATGCTGAAAAAAAGCTACTGCAAAAGCAAAAAGCCAAGACAAAACCTGAGTTGCTTGAGGAAGAATTCATTCAAATGACCACTTAGATAGAAAGTTTGAAAGCTACACATGTTCAAGAGATATAGAATCTGAGAGGTAAACATGCTCAAGGGATAAAACAGTTAACACCGAAGCATGCTGAGGAATCTTTTGTTAAAGCAAGAAGACCTTGAGCAATCACTTGCAGAAGCAACAACTTCAAAGACACTTTTTGAAAGAAAGATGGAATGCCTTGTATTACACTCGGCTTCTAAGCAAACTGAAGTTGATGCATTGCTAGCTACAGGTGGGAATGTGGAGAAATTCATGGATGACCAAACATTAGAGTTCATGCGTACTTTTTTCATTGATGAGCACTAGAGTTCATTGTTGAGTGATCAAATAAACATTATATTGGATCAACCATCGGATGAAGCCATGGAAGATGGTGTAGGAAATGTGAATGAAGATGTTGCTAATGATATGGAAGTTGTTGGAGGAATTGTAATGCAAGATGCTACAATGGATGAAGGAATGTAAGCAGTACCAGATGATGTAAATGAAGGAATTGGGATTGATGATATGGAAGCTGCTGGAGGATCGGGTTCTGATAATCTCTTTCCCGTTTTATCTATTGGAAATCCTTCTATTGAAGTCGACGTAAGTGATATTCAGCAAAAGCTCCTTGATGAGATGACTAAAGAACAACTTCCTTCGTTTTCAACATACAACACCCCAGTTCCTTTAAGTATGGATCAATGTGTGAACCTAGGAAAGAATTCCAAATATTTTTCTTCCTTCTATAATTTTTTTAGATTTAGAGGTTGGAGTTCATTCTGTGTGATGAACTCTGACTGTTAATCAAGATGTTGGAGTTCATTCTGAGGGGTGAACTCTGACTTTTGATGCATAGGTTGGAGTTCATTCTCATGGATGAACTCTGGCTACAATATAGAAGTTGGAGTTCATTCTGAGGGGTGAACTCTGACTTTTGATGCAAAGGTTGGAGTTCATTCTCATGGATGAACTCGGGCTACAATATAGAAGTTGGAGTTCATTTTGAGGGGTAAACTCTGAATTTTGATGCAGAGGTTGACCATTGATAAAATATTGATTTATGCTTCTTGAATTATTTTTAACAGCAAGTAACAAAGATGATATATTCGTCAATGAAGAGCGTGTGAGTCTTGCAGCTTATTGATGAAAAGAATAAGGAAAATGAAGATTTGAGTGATGATGAAGCTGACACCATCATCAAAACTACAGTAAACGAAATCAACTGTAGTCGTCCTACTTTTTCGATTGGCATGTCACAGTTCCAACCTACCCCTGTGTCACAAGAACAACCTAGAGTGGTTACTAGATCAAAGAAAGCAAAGACAACTACTGCAGATGTGGAGACAACTTCACAAATAGTTGCAGAACTGAATGAAACAAGCCTTGGTTTATCGATAGGGAAGACTCAACACACACATGTACCAGTACCGTAAGAAAGTAATAGAATGGATACTAGTTCAAACAAACCAGTGATACCTGTTAGAGCACTTCTCGGTCGAACTCGCAAGCGTTGCTATCTCAAGCTTGTTTGTCAAGTTTAGTTGCCAAAACTATAAGTCTTGATTTCTAGTCTACTATAGCTAAATCTCGGACTAGGATAGTAAGTGTAGTTGAGCTCTAGACTCCACGACGTTCATCATACAAAGACGAAGAACTACTCAAGGAACTGGTGGAACTTCATCGACAAAAAGGTATGTGGAGACTTGAACTTATCTATCACTCAAAAGTCTATCTACTTTATCTCCTATCTTGAGACAAAATTCGTATTGCTATATAGACTTCGATTATACACATTTGCTATTTCGAGTCGAGTTTATCTCGCTTATCTATTTCTCGAAATATGTGTTGGTAAGCTTTCGCTTTGGCCAAGTTCATCTTTACTCGTGACGAAAGTCATGTTGAACATTTCAATTTCTTGAAAATCGCTTTGATGAAAAATAGTTTGTGAATAACAACTATATAACATCCTCTAAGAATGTTTCAATGATTGAAGTGAGAGTTTAGAATATATAACCTTGAATGGATATAAACATTGTATGTGAACTCATACTTGTGTAAGTCAAAAATCCTTGAACCAAAGTATGCGTACTTTGTTGGTTTAGGATGACCGGAGCTAAGTCCGCATACCTGTACGCGTACTGTCGAAAGTTCACATCCCGTGAATTTCCGCTGGAGTTAGTGAACTGAAAACATGCTCAGTTCGGGTACTTAAGTATGCGTACCCGTATGCGTACTTAAGTGGGTTATTTTCTAAAAACGGTTTATTCGTGAACTAATACATTTATAAATTAAGGAATGCATATTTGCAAACCGTGGCTATAATGTTCATGAATCGATTCGAGTGAATCAAAATCGTTTTTGCTTCGATTTTGTCTTGTATACTTCTATGAGATCTAAGCAATTGAACAACTCTCTAACTAGTTCACTTGAGTCACTTGAACTAGTTATGGTGAAGATGAATAAGGTTGATATGAAAGTGCTCATATGGCTAATTATTGGTTAACTATTGTTGAACCAACTAGGTGTACACGTTTAGGTACGGTTACCCAAACCTAAATGAACGTGCATTTCATTTGTGTATGACAAGCTAAGTTTGATCTAACGGTTGAAAGATATTAGCTTGAATCTAATCAGGTTTTCATCTAACGGTGAATTTTGAATGCTTTGTTACCAAGGTAACTTAGATTGCAAACCCTGATTTTGAGACTATATAAAGGAGAACTCTAGCAACTGGGAAACCTAATCCCCATACCTCCTGTGTGATACTAGTTGTATAAGCTAGAGTCGATTCTCCTTTAACCTTAGGTTTCTATCGAGACCCTGTAGGTTAACGACTTGAAGACTTCATTGGGATTGTGAAGCCATACCCAACTATTTTCTCTGTAGTTGCGTGATCTGATCTTGCTGTTTCTATCATATTTGAGTACAATCGTAAGATTAGCTTGAGATTAATTTCTCCGATAGGCAAGATAGAAAATAAGTCACAAACATCTTCTTCTCATCGTTTGTGATTCCGCAATATCTTGTTTCACTAGTCAATTAAGATTATTGTGAGGTGATTGATAATTCTAGGCTGTTATTCGGGAATATAAGTCCGGGTTATCGATTGGTTCCTGTTCACCTTGATTTATCAAAAGACATAACAAAAACTCGTAGGTATTTCTGTGGGAGACAGATTTATCTATTCCTATAGACTTTTCTGTGTGAGATAGATTTGTTTATTAAAGTCTTCGACTTTGGGTCGTAGCAACTCTTAGTTGTGGGTGAGATCAGCTAAGGGAATCAAGTGCGTAGTATCCTGCTGGGATCAGACACGTAAGGAACGCAACTGTACTTTGGATCAGTGTGAGATTGATTGGGGTTCAACTACAGTCCAGACCGAAGTTAGTTTGTAGTAGCCTAGTGTCTGTAGAGGCTTAATACAGTGTGTGTTCAATCTGGACTAGGTCCCGGGGTTTATCTGCATTTGCGGTTTCCTCATTAACAAAACTTCTGGTGTCTGTGTTATTTCTTTTCCGCATTATATTTTGTTATATAATTGAAATATCACAGGTTGTGCGTTGTATCGATCAATTGGTAAATCCAACCTTTTATTGTTGATTGAAATTGATTGATCTTGAACATTGGTCTTTGGTACCGTTCAAGGTATTTCTCTTGTATTCAATCAGGCTCGCAGATTTCTATTTGTTTGAGTAAGGATTGAATCGAGAAATTGAGATATAACTCTTTAATATACTTTTTATTAAGAATTAGTCTAACTGTCTAGTTGATTCTCTTAAAAGTATATTGAAGTTAGTCCATATAGATTGCTAAGCGAAATATTGGGTGAGGTTGTTGTACCCCCACTTTTTCAAAACCAATAGGGGATGATTTTATATCTGGATCAGATTTCAGTAGAAGAAAAAAAATATTCAGACTGAAGTTGAACAAGGACAAGAAGGTAGTGTCAAGGAATTCACCTGAGGTTGATAGAGATAAAGAAGAGAATAAGAATAATGCACAGAAGGAGAACCCTGTTGGAAATGTAGGTAAGTGGAAAAGAGGATCTGAGCCTGCAAATGTTCAGGGAGCACCACCACAAGCGCAACAAAGAGATCGGATTCAAGAAGCAGCACCACAGGAGCAGTGAAGAGATCAGATTCAAGAAACATCACCACAGGCATCTAGAAGAGTAAGAGAAGTAATCAAGCCAAATCTACCAGACCTGAAGAAATATCCTTTTTACTCAAAATTTGATAAAGCTGCGTTGTCGGTATTTGGTGAATTCTTCAGCAAAGCTATGACTACGTATGTTTCTCTTACTAATTTTTGATATGTTTCTCTTCAACAAAACTTTTTGGTATAAACTTTTGACAGTTCATTTGTCTTTGTATTTGCAGTCAAGCAGCTTGGAAAGCGGAGAATCACAACCAAATTGCAATATGAGTCCAAGGGAGTGAAATCTGTTCTCTATTGTTCAATGAATACTTGGACACCACCTTGTTGATCTACTATATATACAGAAATTATAAAGTTGCAAACAATGAGAGAATGTTTATAGAAATCCAGGAAAGTGGGACTCCAAGAGAGTATATCAACTTCGATATTATGAATCCAACAACATTCGTAAGTGTGTTTCTGCCTATTCATTTGATAAATGAACTGTTTGCTTGCAGTTTATCTGATTTAGAGAAAAAAGCATGGCTATGAAGGTTATTTGATTTTTATCTATTTGAACTTCTTATCTAGACATGCATAGAATGAACTGCTTATCTAGTTCATTTCTCTTTTTGTTTTCATACATATTTTGTGCAGCACAATGCACAAAAGAGAACGGAGGAAGTTGATGAGTTTATAAGAAACATGCATTATAGAACCGATAAGCTGCTCATTCCTATGAATACTGACCCAAACATTGGTAAAGAGAAATAAAAAAGGCCTCTAGGTGAACACTGGCATCTGCTTGTTTTTGACGTCACCAACTACACATGGGAGCACTACAACTCCATCAAAAAGGGTCCGGTTTGTAAGCAATACGAGACTGACGCACAGTGTTAGAACACTGCTCGGTAGAACTCGCAAGCGTTGCTATCTCAAGCTAGTTTGTCAAGTTTAGTTGCAAAAACTATAAGTATTGATTTCTAATCTACTTATAGCTAAGTCTCGGATTAGGATAGTAAGTGTAGTTGAGCCTTAGACTCCACGACGTTCATCGAATGAAGACGAAGAACTACTCAAGGGAACTTGTGGAACTTCATCAACAAAAGGTATGTGGAGACTTGAACTTATCTATCACTCAAATGTCTATCTATTCTATCTCCTATTTTGAGACAAAAGTCGTATTGCTATATAGACTTCAATTATACACATTTGCTATTTCGAGCTGAGTTTATCTCGCTTATCTATTTCTCAAAATATGTGTTGGTAAGCTTTCGCTTTAGCCAAGTTCATCTTTACTCGTGATGAAAGTCATGATGATAATTTCAATAACTTGAAAATCGCTTTGATGAAAATAGTTTGTGAATAAAGACTATTTTAACATCCTCTAAGAAAGTTTCAATGATTGAAATGAGAGTTTAGAACATGTAACCATCTTTGGATATAAACATAGTGTGTTCTCACATTTGTGTAAAATTCAAAAACCGGGAACCCAAAGTATGCGTACCCATACGCGTACTGGTGGTGTTGGAAATCCGGGTAAGTATGCGTACCCGTACGCATACTGGCAGAAAGTTCACGTTCGTGAATTTCTGCTGGAGTTTGAAAGTGAAAAATACACTCAATCCAGTTACTTAAGTACGCGTACCCGTTTGCATACTTAAGTAGGTTACTTTCTAAAATCGGTTTGTTCATGAACTAAAACATTTATATAATAAGGAATGCAATCTTTGCAAACCGTAACTATAATGTTCATGAATCGATTCGAGTGAATCAAAAACGATTATGCTTCGATTGTGTCTTTGTATACTTCTATAAGATCTAAGCAATTGAACAACTCTCTAACTAGTTCATTTGAGTCATTTGAACTAGTTACGGTAAAGATGAATAAGGTTGATATGAAAGTGCTTGTGTGACTAACCATTGGTTAACTATTGTTGAACCGACTAAGTGTATACGTTTAGGTACGGTTACTCAAACCTAAATGAAGTTACATTTCATTTGTGTATAACAAGATAAGTTCGATCTAACGGTTGAAAGATATTAGCTTGAATCTAATCAGGTTTTCATATAACGGTGAATATTGAATGCTTTGTTACCATGGTAACTTAGATTGCAAAACCTGATTTGAAGACTATATAAAGAAGAACATAACTGGGAAACCTAATCCCTACACCTCCTGTGTGATACTAGTTGTATAAGCTAGAGTCGATTCTCCTTTAACCTTAGGTTTTTCTCGAAACCCTGTAGGTTAACGACTTAAAAACTTCATTGGGATTGTGAAGCCAGACCCCAACTATTTTCTTTGTAGTTGCGTAATATGATCGCTGTTTCTATCGTGATTGAGTGTAATCGTAAGATTGTCTTTAGATTTATATCTCCGATAGGCAAGATAGAAAAGTAGTCACAAACACCTTCGTCTCATCGTTTGTGACTCCACGATATCTTGTTTCGTTAATCGATTAAGATTATTGTGAGGTGATTGATAATTCTAGGATGTTCTTCAGGAATATAAGTCTGGGTTATCAATTGGTTCCTGTTCACCTTGATTTATCAAAAGACGGAACAAAAACTCGTAGGTTTATCTGTGGGAGACCGATTTATCTATTCAATAGACTTTTCTGTATGATACAGATTTGTTTATCAAGTCTTCGAGTTTGGGTCGTAGCAACTCTTATTTGTGGGTGAGATCTTCTAAGGGAACCAAGTGCATAGTATCCTGCTAGGATCAGACACGTAAGGAGCACGACAGTACCTTGAATCAGTGTGAGATTGATTAGGGTTCAACTACATTCCATACCAAAGTTAGCTTTGTAGTAGGCTAGTGTCTGTAGCGGTTTAATGCAGTGTGGTGTTCAATTCTGGACTAGGTCCCATGGTTTTTCTGCATTTGCGGTTTCCTCGTTAACAAAACTTCTGGTGTCTGTGTTATTTCTTTTCCGCATTATATTTTTTTATATAATTAAAATATCACAGGTTGTGCGTTGAATCGATCAATTGGTAAATCCAACCTTTGGTTGTTTATTGAAATTGATTGATCCTTGATCATTGGTATTTGGTACCGTTCAAGTTGTTTTACATAATAATCAGGCACACGGATTTCTATTTGTTTGATTTGCTGATTACATTGTGAAACAGAGATACAAACTCTTTGATATACTTTTTATTAAGATTGAGTCTGACTGTCTAGTTGATTCTCTTGAAAGTATATTGAAGTTAATCCATACAGATTACTAAGGGAAATATTGGGTGAGGTTGTTAGACCCCCGCTTTTTCAATTGGTATCAGAGCAGGCAAACACGCTTAAGACCTCATAAGTCCGTGTTTGTAGCGATCTGACTATATGGACAGAAATTCTATCTCCATAAACGTACCACCAGTCTTCGATGGCTCAAACTACTTGTGGTGGAAAATTGATATGCGTGCTTTTCTTCAAGCTCGTGATTTTCAAACAAGGGTACTTGTTGTGAATGGCTATGATCCTCCGGTTAATACAGAAGACGATGTATCTATACCTAAGGATATTGGTACATATAGTCCAGAAGAAATCCTTACCGCAAAGCAAAATTCTTACGGCTTAAATGCTATCTTACATGCCATTACCCCAGATCTTTAGCATCATGTGACTACTTGCACGAAGTCTAAAGAAGCCGGTGATATCTTAGAAACTGTATTTGAAGGGAATACCTCTGAAAAGGAAGCTAGGCTTCAAAACCTATGTTCCAATTGGGAAAACCTTCGTATAGCAGATGAAGAATCATTTGATGAGTTTAATCACAAAGTGTCTGAAATTGTTAATGCATCTTTTGCATTGGGTAAGACTATTCCTGAAAAGGACATTGTGATGAAAATTCTCAGATCACTGCCATCTAGATACGATTCTAAGAAGCATGCCATCGTTGAAGGAAATAATCTAGCAACTCTTTCCAGAAATACTCTGGTTGGGAAGTTGAAGATCTTTGATCATGAGCATACATCCAAATCCGGAAAGGATGTTGCTTTCTAAGCACAAAAGAACACTAAATTACTTGACAAAAGTAAAAGTGTTTGCATCTCTGAAGATGATCTTTCTGAGGCTGATTCATCAGATGAAGATCTTGACAAGTTAGTCCTTGATCACAAGACAGTTTAGGGATCTTCTTTTGAAGAAAAGTAAACGGTTCTCCAGAGATAAACCCAGGTCATCAGTTAAACCCCATAATCGTGTCCCTCCTAAAAACATGGATAATGATGAAACTGATGACGAGGATATGCCTCAGTGCTTTAAGTGTAAAGGTTTTGGCCATTTTGCAAATGAGTGTCCAAATCGGAAAAAATACACTGGGAACAAAGGTCTAGCTGCAACTCTTGATGAAATGTCTGACAACTATGATTCTAATGAATACGAAAAGTCAAGTGTTGCACTTCTTTGTGAAAATATTGATTTTGATAATTGTAGCAATACATACATCAATATTGATATTCTTTTAGAAGAAATCTCAACCGATCTGGAAGAAAAAATTGATCTACCTGTTTCTACTGGAAACTCGTTTTCTGATTTTTCAGGTTCCACTATGTGTCTAGCTGCGTACACATCTCGGGCATCTGAATCATTTTCCAGGTTGACATGCTCTTATTGTTCTCTCGAAGGTCATGAACTTTCAAAGTGTTTCAAGTACAAACACAAATTGAGATATGTCAACAAACTTCAACGAAGAGCGAATCGATTAGCAAACAAGCTAAAACTTGTTCAAAAAACATCAGAGGTATGTAAACGCATCTCTTCTTCAAAGAAGTTAGTTTCCAAAGAAAAGACTAGATCATTAGAAAGAAATTTATGGTCTAAACACTATGAGAAACGGGGCTCTATGAATTCCTTTCGAAAAGGATATGGTGGACAGATTATTGTTCACCCCAGCACAACTTAAATTGTGTTGGTTAGTGCATCTTGTCTCATATGCCTGATCAAAAGAGACAAGATTTTGCACACCCCAGGCTTTAAGAAAAGAAAATTCTTTTAGATTTTTTTTTGATATTCTCTTTTTCCTTGTTTTTTCTCTGTGAGCATTGTGAAGTCTGGAATTCATATCGCTTTCCACATCTAATTGATATTGGAAAGGACTTCCCTGTTTAATCAATAAAAGAGGGTTAAAATAGACAATTCTGCTTTTTTTAGGGTAAAAGGTGTGCGTACGTGAATCCTTTGGGTATAAAGGTTCTGTAACCCTACATTCCTTTTTCCTTCTCTAAAAAACTCTTTTATCACAAGTTTGCTTGTAGAGCTTGTTCTGAGAAATTCCTCTCACAAACCCATATTGTTATGGAGACTCCAAGCATCATAACTTCTGATGAAAAAGATATTAATATGATTGTTAAGCCATCAATCATGAAGTAAAAAGATAAATCTTCATTACCTCCAACTTTGAAAAGAAAAATAAGGAATGTGAGGAAACCAAGAGCTGTTCCTTCAAATTCTCAGAAGTTTTCTGATGTTCTTGAAGAGTTGAAGGAAACAAGAAAGGAGATTCAGCAAATAAAGGCTTTTGTGTTTAAGACTCTTGAAATTCAGAAGGCCCTGGTTCGACATCAGTCAAGAAGGTTTGTTGATATCAACTCCTTTCTTCATAAACCTTATGTCCCAATGGCTGTTGACGACAAGGAGTTCGGGGACGATAAATAATTTTTCAAAGGTCTTAATGTCTAGGAAACTTCTTATGAGAATTTATTCTTATGTTTTTAAGAAGGATAACTAGGGTTTGGAATAGCCATTATTGTGAGTACACATAGCTATTTCCAACGATTCTCATCTTGCAATATTTTTAGATTTATTTATTTAAATTCTAAAGTTTATTTGGAAGATGATTTTTGCAGTATTAATCTTTATGGATTTATATATTGCAACTTGTTATGGGATATGTATGTTTGCGTCCGTGAACTTTGATTGTCCCATACGTGGTCAAAAGTTAAGTCTTTCATATGTCAGTATGCAAGTATTGATAAAAGATTGAATGAACTTTTGACAAACAAAAGTTAAGCCTATTATGTCATTATGAAAATATTGATTGAAGATAAGATGAACTTTTGTTTACAAAGATTAAAGTCTATTATATGTCATTGTGCAAATAGTGATGAGAAATAGAATGAATCTTTTTTTATTCCGCAGTATTGATCTTCCCTGATCCATATCTTTATGTGAATACTGTGTGGCTCCGTAAGTTCTCTTATGCGAGCATTTTCGATTAAATTAATCATGGGTTCTCTTGTGGTTAATTTAATTGAATTTTTGGATACAAATTCATGTTTCATGTGATTTGTTAATGTCCAAAGAAATCCTTCTTTTCTTGTGAAAGTAAGGTCGCTCTTGTTGTTCTTTCGGGAATGCCATTTTATGGGGGAGAGTTCTTAATTGAACTTGTGCTTAGTTGCCAAATCTTTGTGGGGAGTGCAGCTGTGGAATATTATAGGGGTTATCTTGTATCTTTATAAACTCCTTGATGAATGCATTTAGTTTCGACTATATGATTGCATCTAAAAAATTTGATATTTGCTTTTCTTTTGGTCATGAAGTATCTCTTTGGAAATTTCATTAGGATCCCACTAATTTCGTACCTTTGCCAATTTTATTGACAAAAATGGGGAGAATTAATGTGTAGTTCACACTACAAATACATATGGTTTTCGGATCATTATGTAAGGGGGAGTGGTTTTCATGTGAGATGAAGTATTGACTAAGGGGGAGTGATACATATTACCATAGTATTGTTGTCGAAGTTATGATACAATTGAACTTTGATGCTGTGTAATAATACTATAACACTGTATAACAATGATTGAAAGCTATTGTTTTCTCATTATTATGGCTACCGATCTTCAACAACGATGATGCTGAATTGAATACCTTTAGAATCATTGGAGTACTTAGAAGTGACGAAGATTTCGAGTAATGTTGAAGAACCAAGGAGATCAAGCATTTGGATGAGAAGCTACAAAGTTTATTAATTTTGTATTCTATATGTATTGATAGTTTTGTCACTAAAATTGACAAAGGGGGAGATTGTTAGAGCACTGCTCGGTCGAACTCGCAAGCGTTGCTATCTCAAGATTGTTTGTCAAGTTTAGTTTCCAAAACTATAAGTATTGATTTCTAGTCTACTTATAGCTAAGTCTCAGAAAAGGATAGTAAGTGTAGTTGAGCCTTAGACTCCACGGAGTTCATCGAATGAAGACGAAGAACTACTCAAGGGAACTTTTGGAACTTTATTAACAAAAGTTATGTGGAGACTTGAACTTATCTATCTCTCAAAAGTCTATCTATTCTATCTCCTATTCTGAGACAAAAGTCGTATTGCTATATAGACTTTAATTATACACATTTGTTATTTCGAGCCGAGTTTATCTCGCTTATCTATTTCTCGAAATATGTGTTGGCAAGATTTCGCTTTAGCCAAGTTCATCTTTACTAGTGACGAAAGTCATGATGATTATTTCAATAACTTGAAAATCGCTTTGATGAAAATAGTTTGTTAATAACGACTATTTAACATCCACTAAGAAAGTTTCAATAATTGAAATGAGATTTTAGAACATGTAACCATCTTTGGATATAAACATAGTGTGTTCTCACATTTGAGTCATTTGAACTAGTTACGGTAAAGATGAATAAGGTTGATATGAAAGTGCTCGAGTGGCTAACCATTGGTTAACTATTGTTGAACCGACTAAGTGTACACGTTTAGGTACGGTTACTCAAACCTAAATGAAGTTACATTTCATTTGTGTATAACAAGCTAAGTTCGATCTAACGGTTGAAAGATATTAGCTCAAATCTAATCAGGTTTTCATCTAACGGTGAATATTGAATGCTTTGTTACCAAGGTAACTTGAATTCCAAACCTTGATTTAAAGACTAAATAAAGGAGAACTCAACTGGGAAACCTAATCCCAACACCTCCTATGTGATATTAGTTGTATAAGCTAGAGTCGATTCTCCTTTAACCTTAGGTTTTTCACGAAACCCTGTAGGTCAACGAGTTAAAGACTTCATTGGGATTGTGAAGCCAGACCCAACTATTTTCTCTGTAGTTGCGTGATTCGATCTTGCTGTTTCTATCGTGATTGAGTGCAATCATAAAATTGTCTTGAGATTTATATCTCCGATAAGCAAGATAGAAAAGTAGTCACAAACATCTTCGTCTCATCGTTTGTGACTCCACAATATCTTGTTTCGTTAATCGATTAAGATTATTGTGAGGTAATTGATAATACTAGGATGTTCTTCGGTAATATAAGTCCGGGTTATCAATTGGTTCCTGTTCACCTTGATTTATCAAAAGACGGAACAAAAACTCGTAGGTTTATCTGTGGGAGACCGATTTATCTATTCAATAGACTTTTCTGTGTGATACAGATTTGAATATCAAGTCTTCGAGTTTGGGTCGTAGCAACTCTTATTGCTGGGTGAGATCTACTAAGGGAATCAAGTACGTAGTGTCCTGCTGGGATCAGAGATGTAAGGAGAACGACTGTACCTTGAATCAGTGTGAGAATTATTAGGGTTCAACTACATTCCATACCAAAGTTAGCTTTGTAGTAGGCTAGTGTCTGTAGCGGCTTAATACAATGTGGTGTTCAAATCTTGACTAGGTCCTGGGGTTTTTCTGCCTTTGCGGTTTCCTCGTTATCAAAACTTCTTGTGTCTGTGTTATTTCTTTTCCGCATTATATTTTGTTATATAATTGAAATATCACAGGTTGTGCGTTGAATCGATCAATTGGTAAATCCAACCTTTGGTTGTTGATTGAAATTGATTGATCCCTGAATATTGGTCTTTGGTACCGTTCAAGTTGTTTCACATAATAATCAGGCTCACGAATTTCTATTTGTTTGATTTGCTGATTACATTGTGAAACAGATATACAAACTCTTTGATATACTTTTTATTAAGATTGAGTCTGACTGTCTAGTTGATTCTCTTGAAAGTATATTGGAGTTAGTCCATACAGATTGCTAAGCGAAATATTGGGTGAGGTTGTTAGACTTCTGCTTTTTCAAACAAAATGGCTACTTACTGCATGAGACACATCAACTCGTGGCTACAAGCTCAGAATAGGGAAAGATGCACCAGCATTAACTTTGAAAATCTGCCAGGAGTGCCAGATCAAAGGAAATACCCAAATTGCTTGTTATACACCTGCTATTGGATCAAGGGAAGTGTCAAGCCAACAACAACCAAGTCGCAGAGTGTGATGAAGAAAACTGAAATGGTAAACAAGATGCAAGCAAATAGAGTCGAGATGGCCTACAAACTTCTTACTTCATCAGGAAATGAAGAGAGTTGGAGGAATTTACCAACTCAGAATTCCTTAGCAATTGCTTACTTGATAATGGTGAAACTGATTAGACAGAAAAACTCTTATGTCTAATATTACCTGAATTAGTTTCTAATGTCATTTTTGATAGTAGATTACTAGTAGATAATATTTTGACTTATTTTTTTAACTTCAATGTTCAGTCTTATGGATAACTTATGTTTTGTTTTTAACTTCAATGTTTTGTCTTGCTGTCTTATGGATACCCGTTCATTAGGTAAATGAGCTGATTGAAAGTGCAAACTCTATTGGATACAATTTCATTCCAGTAAATGAACTGATTGAAATAACATTTCAATAGCAGTTCTAGAAAAGTTCTAGGAAAAAGGGGGTTCATTCAAGAAATTAAGTTCATTCTAGAAATGAAGTTCATTCTAGGAAATGAACTGATACAAATAGCAGTTCATTCCAGACAATGAAGTACATATCCCATTGAATAACATTATAACATTTCAATAGCAGTTCCAGAAAAAATGGAGTTCATTCCAGAAAATAAAGTTCATTCCAGTAAATGAACAGATAGAATAACAGTTCATTCCAGATAATGAAGTACATATCCTATAGAAATAACATTTCAATTCCAGAAAATGAAGTTCACTCTGGAAAATTAAGTGCATATCAAAAATTTAAAAAAAAAACTACCACCAGTCTCGTCAACGCTATTAGACCAGTCAAGATACGATTTAGCTACTAATGACTCGATTAGTTAATATAGATTTTAATTAATAGAAATTGATCTAAAAATAATTTAGATACAAATCTAGTACCATTACATAGGTTTCGAAAAGTTACGTGGAATGGACTACTCGAACGTGTCAATTGGATACCAGAAGAGAAGTAATCATCAGATACGTATGAAGGGGAAAATGGTCTTTTTGCCAGTAGGCCGACCTGGGCTGCCCTTATCGAAGATAATCAGTTTCTCTTCTTCTTTCTTCTTTTCATTCTTCTCCTCCTGTTCATCATTAGTTGATGAAAATTTGAGAATCAATTCACAATTTTGAGTCTGTTAGTAGGTTGGTAAAGATTCACGAAGAGTTATTGGTGGTGAAGATTATGGTTTGGTCGATTAAGACTCGAGAGAAGAGGTGAATTAGAGAATGAAAGAAATTTCCGGAGTTGGTTCGAGTTGTGTAAAATTGAAGTTGGGATTGAAACAGGAGAAGGAAGAGCAAGGATGGGTTGCTGATAGTGAAGATTATGGAGTTTAATTTTGATTCAGGAAGTTAGGGCTTGAGTTTGGGTTTCATCCATAGAAGAATTAAGTAATTAAAGATGGATTTGAGTGGTTGATGGATGAAGAACGAATGGGTCGTTGTTTAATTTATGTTGTAGGAGTTTTTTGAGAAGAAATTGAAAAACTAGGGTTTCTGTTCTTCCCCAAAATTGAGATTAGGGTTTCTGAGAATCAAAGATGTAGATGAAGAGTATAGAGTGTTAGTTAATTGAACTGATGGGTATTATTAGTTTGGAGATGATTACTCGATTGAGTTACGTAAGAAGAACATGAATTCAGTCACCTGAGTATTTCTGAACTGAGGTAAATATTCTTATCAGTAAAATTAGTTCAATTCATTATTGAGTTTATAAGTTTATTATTAGATTAAGAATTCTGAAAAACATCTGGATATGTAAGGAAGCTTTAGATGTAGTTTAGTGTGATGTAAATATCAAGAAGAGGAAAGATGGTGGTGTTGCTGCTTTCAATGTATTGCGATTTAGATGATTGTTAGGGGATTACAGGTGATTCATGATTTGTAGCTGTGTTGAATTGAGTTACAGTGATGATCAGTTGAACTGGTAGAGATTAGGTTGAATAAACAGAGTTGTTTGAAGTTAAGAGAATGGGTGGCTGAGGTTCTGGTAGAAGATGGAAAGGACATAAGAGGGGATTGAGTGCAGCTGAGTCAACTGTGAATGAAATTAATGGAAGTGATTCAGGGAGGAGTGGATGTAGCAGATGAAATACATAGTGGTGGTTGGTTCTAATAAAGGTTGTAGTGAAGTACAAGGTCTTGGTATGGTATTGAGAGTTGCAGGTTGTATATGAATGTGTGGGTTTGGTAGTGGTTGCAGTTAGTGTCTGCTGTAAAAGCTTGGAACTGCTGAAATTGTAGGTAAGCTGTAGTTGTATGTGTAATTTGATTACGAAGTTTGTTTAGAAAGAATGAATGGATTAATATTGGAATGATTAAGAAGAATGTTTTGCTGTTTGAAGTGGAGTTAGGTTAAGTCTGTAGTCATAGTAAGTTTGTGTTCAGCTGATCATGTTCTGATGCAGCTTTTCCTTTGGCATGTCCAATGGCTCAGGCCAGTGTTCTTTTGCTTAGTCAGTTGTCTGACTGATTTAGTCAGCCTGACTCAGGTTGTCTGACTGAGTTGAGTTAACTCAGTAAACCCTGATTCAACTCATTGAGTTGACTCATTTGACCTTGGACCTTGACTTTTGACTTTAACTTGACCTTTGACTGACATTGACCAGTAACCATTAGGTTGACTATTAGTTGACCGGTGATCTTTCCGATCACTTGAAGTTATTTTCCGGCAATTGTTCTGGTCAGTTTCCGGCCACCTTTGTTACCCTTTCCGTTAACCAGTTTGGTCATAGAACTATCGATGAGAATTTAATAAAGAAAGAGATAAGGGAGTTCTGGAACGAAGATAGAGATAGAGCAAAGGATATCGACTGGGATTCCGAAATACCATTTATGTAACATTGTCGTGTAGATTCAGATGGTAATTACATGTTCAAGATGATGACAATGATGGCGATGTTCGTGGATAAGTAACCGTAGATTGCGAATCTTGTAGTGGAGTGGTATGCCTTCAAAACAGGTGGGAACTCTGTAACCTTCTTGTAATTATTAAGTCTCTTTCAAATGCGAGCATGTTGTGCATGATGTAGTTTTTCAAGTAGTAAACAGAGTTGTCATTCACTCAGACTTGCATGTGAAGATTATAGTTTAGACTTAAAAATATAAAATATACAAAAGATGACAATAATATTGCGAGCGACGGGGACTCAGGATTCCACCATATAACTCATGCATGTGATTCATATATTTATTCTAGACATTATAGCTCAAAAAATAAAATATGGACTCTTATTCTTTGCCAAAAGTAGATTTTCGAAAATATTAATTGTAAATTATAAGCATGACGTATCAAAAGCTCTTACGTCTAAGCATACATCATCAAACAAGATCACAACTAATTAATGAAAATCATAAATCAATAAAAATAAGTGCAAAAGTCATAAAAGAATTAAATATAATTATCACAAGCATGAACTCCTGCTTCCTCCGTCATCCCAGTGTTGGGGTTTAGCTCCTCATGTTGGAAGCACGCTCAAAATTGATGTTCATAGCTCAAAAAGTGTTTACAAGAGGTGAAAAACAATGAAGAAGTGAAATTGCAACGGATATAAGTGTTACAAAGTCACTGTTACAGGAAACGATAAATCGTATGTGTAGCAAGATAAACAACTGTCTATATGTGTCTGTTCTTCGTGTTCTTGAGAACGACACCTCTCTTCTGTCGCCTGCAACTCTTCTTCTTCCTCTTCACCTGCTGCAACTCCTCCGGCAGCGTGATTTTCTGCCTCTGCTCCACCCCAACTCTCCTTTTATTTGCATAGAAGCAAAGCCTGGATAGATACTACACGTAACTTCCATATTCAACAAAATATATCCCCGAATATGTCACCCCTGTTTTGTAAAGATTACGTATGTATACCACCTTTTTACGTAACTAAGCACATTAACAATCCTGTGTTATCAAGACAGGTTGATACTAATCTGAATCCAAGGAAATGGCTAAGATAATCTTGTCCAAATTCCACTCGTAAAATATCGAAGGTGAAAGTTCTCTTTCCCGACAAAACATACTTTCAAAAGATGAAGATGGTGTCCCCCTAACCAAACCTGGGGCCCCTTTAGCATTGAGGTGCCCCTTATCCAAAATTGGGGTGCCAATAGTAAATCCTCTGGGTGCTTTTAGTAATTTCTCTTGGGAGTCCAAACATCACTTTTCGAGCCAATTTCTCCGCACATGTTTATTTCTCCAAAAATACCTACAAAGACATGAAATACCAAAATAAGTACAAAAATGGGTACTCACAATATAGAAAATCGGGATGAAAATAGACACATAAATGCGTCTATCAAATACCCCAAAACTTATTATTTGCTAGACCCGAGCAAATCTAAAATAAAATCCTAACTCACTGTCGCAGGCATCGCGATTGCACTTATCGTGTGCAACAAGCCTTTAAACCCATAGGTGGCCCTAGTGGCCGATTTATAGTTTCGGGAGGGTTTACTAGAGATATACCCACAAAACCTTTACTCCAGACCCTAGCTATCTACGTAGAACTTTGAAAGGCACTAAAGAATCTCCTTGGTTGGCATACTCTCATTGACTACAAGAGGAAGTACCCTGATGCGAAATTCCAATTGTTGTACACGAGTTTGCACTCACATACTAAAATTCATATATAAGTGACAGAGCTCTACTCAGATAGTCGCACTATGGACATCAATATCCGGAATCAATAAATCATATGAATAGATTAAGAAGATGGATGTAGAGAAAAAACGGTTTTGATGTTGGGTAAGGTGAACGGTGTTTCCCATATATGTCTGAAGGCCACTGCCAAGATGAACCTATCCTAATGGACTGAGATACTGGTCTGACTAATATCAACACAACTGGCATATACAAGGGAACCAGTGGTCGACAATCCTAATTCTTGATCAATACAGCTGGCATATACAAGGGAACCAGTGGTCGATTTTATTGAAACATTTATTCCGGTTGGTCTGATGGTCTGGTCTCAATTTCTTTTCTCTTTTTTTTTTCAACTTTTTTCATTACCTTTTTTTTCTTTCTTTTTTTCTATTTTTTTTTTCTTTTTCAACTTTTTTTTTGGGTAACTCAGTCACTCTATTTTACTCTAGTAGTGGTAAAAACTCGATGCGCGTAACCCACCAAATCACTTAGAGAAACATATTTTAAAAATAAAATAAAATAAAAACAGAAGGTGAAAAGGACTCAACGAGATATCGCGAAACTACTGTGTTATTTCTAACACCTGAGCTCTGTGCTTTTATGAATAGACTCTATTTAGATGCTTCCATCCACTTAGATTGGTTAGTGCTATCCTTAATAGGCATAAATTTCTAGGCTCTGGAGTTATTTATTGCAACAAAAAGTTTCTCCCATACCCCCAAACTTAAATCTAACATTGTCCTCGATGTTCTAAAGATGAAATTAAAAGCGTGAACAAGGAGAAACTGTTACCAATTGAAGCAAAAGAGTTAAGGTAGATATTACCGTGTTGCATGAGCATGGGTTACCTCCCAAGAAGTGCTAAGTTTAAAGTCTTCTTCCAGACTAAAGAAAGAATTAGTCACCTCATATCATAAAGCAATAACCGGAACAACTGTGGGTCATCAAAACCAAATAGAGCTATCACAAGTAAAAGGAATCTGCAACATGCCAAGAAAACAAACAAATAAAGCACACCCTTGTATAGTTTCCTGTTTAAGACAACTACATCTAGCTGTGGTTTGGGTTCAGGCTCTATGAAAGGGTATAGATAAAATATTTTCATGGGATGCATTTCCTCATAGGTAGGATCCAAAGATTTAGGCTCTTGTAAAAACTCAACTAAGAATTTAGAAGCACATAATAATAACCTGAATAATTGAGGATCCTCAAAGTCAATCAGATTTGACTCACACAGCTGACCACAATGAAAGTGGTGGTCAATCTTAGGCAAACGTGTCGATTCTAATCTCCTAAAGTACTTAGGCTTAGTCTTAAAACTTAATAGCTGACACGTTTGAAACTCATACGTTTCAACATTTGGTGGGAAAACAAATTCAATCTGGGTATCATAGCCTGGGTAAACCACATCAACCAGATGATGGGTTTCTAACAACTGGACTTCTTTATGGACATTATTAGGTTTGGGAGAGCTAGTATGAAGGTAATATGGTACAATGGTAGAGGTACATATGTCAAGTCCCAAGTGAGGGATCTCTGTAAGAGATAAAGGTAAGGCACATGGAGAATGCCAATCACCCCCAAACTTAGAGTTTTGGGTGTATCTAGATAGGCTAGCTACAATTTCCCCAATTTCTAGATTGTCAGAATCCCAAAAATGGTCAATTGATTCTTCTAAGTTATAATCAGGTACATCCTCACTCATCTCTACGAGTTCATATTTTTTGTATAAGATTATTGTTTCTAAATCGCTAGGCTAAAAATAAACCCGTTCCTCTAAACCATCATTGGCTTCGTAATCAAAAGGAAACACTACATTATCTAAAACGGTGGTATTTCTAATCAAATCCTCGTCCTTTTGAATAGGTGAATAATAATATTAAAATTATTTGGATTTGAACTAGAAATAACGTTATCATTGTAAAGCTCAATTGGAGTAACAAATTCCTGATGACTATGCCTAAATATTTCAGATTCTTCATCAACACTATCCCCATCATAATTATCATTATAATAACATAAAAATGGTTGAACCTCATCTAAACATGTAGTGTTACCAATTCTAACCTCGTCATCTTGATTATGTGAATAACTATCTTCATTTTCAAGGGTACTATTGGAAACACTATTTCGAGCAATTCTTTTCTGCGCTTCTAACAAAATCCTCTGAGTCGACTCACATGACTTCCTTATGGTATTGTGTATAGAAGGATCATTCATGGGTGCAGTTTGTTTATTCATTTCTAACACAAACCTATTTGTATTCTCAGTTAATTACTTGAGAGACTCTTCTAGGGGAAGAATAGGAGCAGAAGGATCATAATAAGGACTAGTTTTCAACAGTTTCATTATATTGTCCAAAGACGAGGAACTAGTACTATAATATTCCTTATTTTCTTGCTCGTATGACCGGTGCGCGTGTGGATAGTAATTAGGCTCACCATGGTATGAGCCATAACCTTCAAAAGGTTGATGTTCCCAACCACTATTCACATTATGGTCAAAGTAGTAATGTCCATTGCGAAACTCAAATGGATATTCATTGTATTGGCTATTGTAATACCATCTCGACATTATATTGTGCACGTGCAAATGCAAGGTTGACTAAAATGGGTAAGCTCAGGTTACCACAGCAAAATATACCTACAGTCAAAGACTGGTCAAAGGTACAAGGCTGAGGTTTGTGGACTTTCAGCTGGTAACTCCTATAAGGCCCAAGGCACGGGTTCAGCTTACTAATCCACGAGTTTTCCTAAACTCGGTAGTCTGACGATGCAGTTGGTGTGTGCACGTGTTTGTGTTTGTTTCCACAAAATAAAACCCATTGACAGGGGATTCGTGGGTGGATAAAGTCTTACCTCCCGTACCAGACGAGCGATGAACCGTTGAAGTCGACTCAGGCCTCCGACTCCTATGTCAGTGTACGAACCTGAGGGGCCGAGACAGTAACGTAACTGTCGTCCTTCCATGCAGCAGTTTTATTTAAATTAACCCTTCTTTAGGGTTTAAAATTAATAAAGTCCAAAAGTCCCAAAAAATAAAGTCCAAAAAGTGTCCAAAAATAAAAAGAAAAATTACAACAAATACAACAAACCCTACTACAATTTTCTAAAAAAAACAATCTAAAAAATAAAATAAAATCTTCTTCTCACCTTTTGGACTCATCTTTTCTTTCCTTCTTTGACGATGCTTTCCTTTTACAACGTTTATCCTTTCCTTGTAGCTTCGCTCCAAATCTGAAAAGAATCGGAAAAAAAAGCAAAGGCGTAAAAGAGAACAAAAAAATAAATAAAACAAAAATAAAAATAAATCTAAAACGTAAAACCAAAATACAAGTCCGCGTCGGAGGCGCCAAAAATTGGTGTAGTTTTTCAAGTGGTAAATAGAGTTTTCGTTCACTCAGACTTGAGAAGATTATAGTTTAGACTTAAATATTGAAAATATATAAAAGATGACAATAATATTACGAGAGATTGGGATTACGAGAGACCGGGACTCAGGATTCCACCATATAACTCATGCATGTGATTTATATATTTATTCTAGACATTATAGCTCAAATAATAAAATATGGACTCTGATTCTTTGCCAAAAGTAGATTTTCGAAAATATTAATTGTAAATTATAAGCATGACGCATCAAAAGCTCTTATGTCTAAGCATACATCATCAAACAAGATCATAACTAATTAATGAAAATCATAAATCAATAAAAATAAGTGCAAAAGTCATAAAAGAATTAAATATAATTACCACAAGCATGAACTACGGCTTCCTCCATCATCCAGTGTTGGGGTTTAGCTCCTCATGTTGAAAACACGCTCAAAATTGATATTCATAGCTCAAAAAGTGTTTACAAGAGGTGAAAAACAGTGAAGCACTGAAATTGCAACGGATATAAGTGTTACAAAGTCACTGTTACAGGAAACGATAAAAAGTATGTGTAGCAGGATAAACGACTGTCTATATGTGTTTGTTCTTCGTGTTCTTGAGAACGACACCTCTCTTCTGTCGTCTGCAACTCTTCTTCTTCCTCTTCACCTGCTGCTGCTGCAACTCCTCCTACAGCCTGATCTTCTGCCTCTGCTCCACCCCCAACTCTCATTTTATTTGCATAGAAGCAAAGCCAGGATAGATACTGCACGTAACTTCCAGATTCAACAAAATATATCCCCGAATATCTCACCCCTGTTTTGTAAAGATTACGTATATATACCACTTTTTTACGCAACTAAGCACATTAACAATCATGTGTTATCAACACAGGTTGATACTAATCCGAATCCAAGGAAATCTCCGAGATAATCTTTTCCAAATTCCACTCGGAAAATATCGCAGGTAAAAGTTCTCTTTCCCGCCAAAACATACTTTCAAAAGATAAAGATGGTGTCCCCCTAACCAAACCCGAGGCCCCTTTAGCAGTGAGGTGCCCTTTATCCAAAATGGGGGTGCCAATAGTAAATCCTACGGGTGCTTTTAGTAATTTCCCATGGGAGTCCAAACACCACTTTTCGAACCAATTTCTCCGCACATGTTTATTTATATCTTTTAGCAGTATGTTAGTGATGACTTGATAGTTATATGTTTCCATTGGGCTCCCCTTTGGGATGATGTGCTCACTCGTTCCCACATTTTCGTTCTTCGTTCCGTCGTCGACCCTATCTATGTTTCTACGATGGCCCAAGAACACGCTTATTCTTCAGCCGTAGAGAGACTTTTGAATTGCGAGTCCCACTTCAGTTTCAGTTTTTAGAAGGAATGGTGCGTGCGAAGATATTCGTTTTCTTAGCTCTAAAGCTTTATCGAATCTAAAGATGTTGTATTATCTTTTATATGTATTCTTTGTTAATCTGTAAAACAACACATTATATTTATATCACTCGAGGGTTTTTCATTTTAATAATATCAGAGTATATGGGTTTGTTCTGGGATTAGTTTATGTATTTGAGATTCTTAAGATCTTTAATCTAGATTTGATACTTAAATTAGATTGTAATCTTATTAGCTAAGCAGGTGATTAGGTTGGGGAGTCATAAGTTCATAAACCATAAAAAAACATAAACTAAAAATAAAATTTCAAGCATACTACTCCAGCAGTAATTGACGACAGGTAGCTTTGTTGTGATTCCCAATCTTCTTGCAATTAGAGCACTTCATAGGCCTCCTCTCCTTCTCATAAGCACTGCGAATACGCTTCTTTGGTGGTCTTCCTGGATATGGCCTTGGAATATGATAGACGCATTTACGTGTCTATTTTCATCTCTATTGTGTATATTGTTAGTACCCATTTTTGTACTTATTTTGGTATTTTATCTCTTTGTAGGTGTTTTTGGAGAAATAAGCTTTTGCGGCAAAATTGGCTCAAAATGTGGCATTTGAACCTCCGTAGATAACGTACCAGAAGCACCTCAGAAATACCCTGGAGGAACCCCGAAAAAGTGTTTGAAAACATCCCAGAAAAATTACTAAAGGCACCCAAGGGACGAGTGTTATGCGGACTCCAGCAACGGATAAGGGGCGACCACTGGATAAGGGGTAACCTTTCCCATTCACGTTCAAATTCTGTTTTTGGCGGGAAACCAACAACGTAAAGCATGTTTCCTGGCAGTTTTGGTGATGGATTTTTAGAGATGTTTGAGGTCTACTAAACCTCTGATTTTCATAGGATAGACTCCTTATGGGTCTAGGAATCTAATATGGGTGTTGAAATTGATTAAACCGGGCTCAATCGTTGGATTTTCATCACAACAGCAAAATATGGAAAGTCACATGTGTGACATGTTTTAGGAAATTTTAGAGAGATTAAAGTGCTATAAACCTTCCCAAAGATTTGTATCTATCTAAGGAAGAGTTTAGAATCAAAAGGAAAGCTCAGAAACGTGTAGAAATTCTAAAACAAGAAATTGCTGCAACTTTGCCGTGAAGAGAAAGGAAGAGAATTTGGAAGATTTTGGAGAGATTTAATCGGTCTTTTTGATATAAATAGATTGTTTGGGTCATATAGAAGGAATGTCGAGAGTTTGGGGGACTAAGAAGGCTTGAGGAGGCGAGAATCAGAGATTTACAGGCTCCGCTGCTGCTGCTGTATTCTGCTGGTGCAGAACTAAAGAACACGAAGAACATTGGATGATCACAGACAGTCGCAAATAACTGTCGTTCTTCAACAGCAGAACCGATTTATCGTTTATAAATAACACTTCAATTGTAACGGTGACTTCTGTAACGACCATTAAGTGTTGCAGATTCGCTGTATTATTATTTCTCTTCAATAAAAACACCTTTTGAGCCATTATTTATTCTTTTGAGCGTGTTTTAACCATGAAGAGCTAAACCCCAACACTGGGATGATGGAGGAATCCCTATTTCACGCATGTGGTAATTCTAATAATTCTTTTATGATTATTTGCATTGATTTTTAATTGATTTATGATTTTTATTGAATGGATGTGATTTCGTTTGATGATGTATGCTTGGTCTATGTATTTTTGATACATCATGCTTTTGATTTACAATCATTGCTTTTCAAAAATCTACTTTTGGCATAGAATAAGAGTCCATATTTTTAATATTTGAGCTATAATTGCATGGAATTATTATTTGAATCACATGAATGAAATTTGGTGGAATCCTGAGTCTCAGTACCTCTCGATATTGTGACAACCTTGTGAACATATTTTCAAAGTTTTTAGTTTTTTTTCTTTCTATTTTTGAGTCTGAAATTGAGTCTACACAAGTCCGAGCGAACGACAACCTTACTTACCACTTTAAAATTACATCAGAATACCAGGAAGAACTCTGTCTTCAGGTTCATACACTTAGGCCCATCGTAGTTGGGAATGGGTCGAATTGCAGAAGCATAAGAATTACGAAAATGGTTTGAACCAAAGTAAGACTGAATATACATCAAGATCTCAGCAGCCTTGAGAGTAATAGCAGCAGTGGCATGAGCAGAAGGGAACCCAAACACTTTCCATCTCTGGCAAGTACAGGTCATCTGTATCAGATCAATAACATGAGAGCTGGGAGAGTGCACCTCATATATATCATTACCTGACTCGGTAACATTCCATGGACGACCTATATCGACATGTGCCTTGAGTAAATCTTTGAAGATGGGAGTCAAACTATCTAGATAATTAGTTCTACCAAGCTCGCGCCTTTCTGAACTCATCCTCATAATCTTTACCCTAAGATCATCAACAAGAGAAGCTAGAGGAAAATTTCTTTCACGATGATTTCCTTCATCTATTTAAAGATTCTATAATACTTGATGAGTGTGTCCCATACCTACATCTTACGAAGAAAGCATTTTCCCAGTGCTTCAGATCGATATTTCTGAGGTACTTGGCAACCTAACCACATCCAATGATACACATCTCATTCAAATCAGACTCATATTTAGCAACGTTGTAACAATATGCAGCTTTATGGAACAAATCCAGTACTTGATTATACTTCTGATGTCCTTTCTTGATAGGGAGGTTATTCTTCAAATGATAAAAACAGTAACTATGATGCGAGTTAGGAAAAACCTTAGGCATACTTTGCTTCATCCCTTCATGACGATCAGTGATAAAGGTGATAGGACGAGAGTCGACATAATACTGCAAGTTTTCCATAAATCACTCCCAACCTTCAATCTCTTCTGAAGGAACTAAAGCGAACGCGAAAGGAAAAAAACCTACAGAATGAAAGAAAACAAAAGAACTAATTAAAACTGTTAGTTTATTGATAAAATAGGAGATGAAACTGTAAATTCATTTAGAAAACTATCGGTTCATTTAGAAGTATGAACTAAAAGCTGTCAGTTCATTAGGAACTATGCAGCTAGCAAAATAAACTAATCAAGAAGAAAAATAATCAGTTCGTTAAGAACTGTGAACTAGCAATATGAACTAATCAAAAGAAAACAGTCAGTTCAGTAACAACTACGAACTAAAAATCAAATAATGCAATCAGTTCATTTTAGGAAATATATGAAACAAAAGTGTGAGTTATACAGAAAAGAAAGAAATCTACCTTGGTTCCCATTCACGCCAGTGGAAGCCATCATCGTTCCCTTGAATCTCCCAGTCAGAAATGTGTATCACAATAAAGCATAGGGCGAATGAACTTGTATCCTTCGATACAGGCAGGAAAACAAATGAAAAGCCTCTCAAACCGTTTAGTCGATTTATTAAATTCAAACTTAACATAGCTGCCAGGATTGGTAGCCTTTATTGCTTCAACATACCAAACAAGATCTGTATAACTTTTTACATCATCACCATATATCTCTGACTGAGATACTTCCTTCCATTTATAAGCATGATGGTATTTTATGTTAATACCATAACAACTCTTCACCTGAGCAACGATATCCAAAGGCTCCATCGATGGATTTGACTGTATTTGATCCTTGAATAGATGTTTATTTCTTCTTCACTGGGGGATCCTTCATCTTATAAGCACCACCGCATGTATGATTCCCATTGAATTCCTTGATTGCAAAGACAATTTTAGCGGTATCAATTGGAATAATGTGCACATACCAAGGACAATCTGCATTCCCACCACACTTGACTGTGAACCTAAGTCTATCATTCTTAACCTTTTCATCTTTATAACCAGACTTGCTGCAATATTTGTCGACAGCTAAGCGAACCTCATCAACACCACCATAAAAAACTTGACCAACACCTTTAAATATATCCTCCCAACCGTTAGACAAAAGAGGTTTTAATTCCTCATGACCTTCCGTCGGGTATTTAATCTTTGAAGTCTCAGTAAACTCACTACATGATTCATTGTCACTGAGCGACTGCGTGGAAATACCAGATGAAGAGCTAGAAGCACCACCATTAGAAGCCTCTTCAACGAACAAATCAAAATGTGACAATTTCTTTGAACAATAAACAACAATTAGACCTTGAAGAGCAAAATCACAATTGATGAACACTTTATCACAACCTTCGCCATGACTAAATCTTATGCTCTGAGGAGTCAAGTTTCTCCAATAATCACAAACATATATTTTCAGGTCACGAAGCATCGACTGTAAAGAAACTTCCAATGGAATGCCATGTCCATTTTAGTACATAATTGCATAGCAACTTGAAAGAGACATACTGAACCTGAAAAATGAAGGTTCACATAAACAAATGAACACGCACAACAAGATGAACTTCATTCCAATAAATGAACACCTAAAATTCTTAATAAAAAAAGGAGTTCATTCCAACATATGATCAGCTAAAAAAACTTAACAAAATAAAGGTTCATTCTTAAAATGAAGGCCTTCTTCTTAGAAAAATAACAAAGTAACAGATAAACAAGAAGCAGGAATACTTTTTCCTTAACAAGGAAAGAGTTCATTCTAAAAAATGAAGCCTTAACAGAGAAAATTCATTCATTCACATTGCTCTTAAAAATCAAACAACAAACTAATCTACAATGCATAAACTTAAACATGATTCGTAAACACACATTAGGTTTCGTTAGTTCACTAAACCTAATGAACTCCTGATAAGAAGAGAAACACAGCCGATCTACAAAATTACTTCAAATAAAAATACAATCAGAAAAGGAATTAATATGAATACTCACCAAAAACAAGAAGAATTCAAATCAACTCCAAAATCAACTCCAATCTTCAAATATCAAATCAACTCCAATCTTCGAATATTAAATCTTCGTAAATTTGATCTGTAATTCCGAAATCAACTCCGTCAAATCGAATAAATCTTCAAAAACCAAAATCAACTCCGTAAAAATCAAATCAGATCTGTAAATTCCAAATCAACACCGTAAAAATCGAATCAGTCTTCTAAAACCAGAAATCAACTCCGTAAATCAAATCAGTCTTCGTAACAATGATTTCCTCATTAATCTGCTATAAACCGAATCAATCTTAGTGTCAAAAACAAAATCAATCTTCGTAAACCCTAGAAAAATGGTTCTGCAGCAGCAGAAAAAAAACGACAACAGATGAAGTAGGAGAGAGAAATTAAAACTGAAACTGATTCTGTTTTTTCTGGTTATATACGGTAGCGAAGGGGTATTTTAGTAACAGAAAAAGAATATTCCGTGTGGGTGGAAAAAACCCTAGGACCAAACGTTAATTTGCAGGACCAAACTCTAAAATATATTTTTTAAATGGACCAAACAGACAGTTAACTCAGTCAACTGGACTAAACTCTCTCTAATATATTATTTCTAGGAGCTATTGGTATTTCCTACTTTATCAACTAGGAAAATCTTCAAAATTTATAAATGACCTTGATAAAAATATTGCAACCGGTATTTTTTTTTTTTTGATGGAATGAGGGGCTTAGAAAAAACCCTAGAATTATTTATTAAAATACCTCATTCAAATTGAGGTTTGGATTGTTACATAGAAGAGATGGTAGAATAACACACCCTTCTGTTACATCATTATACATTGTACATTGACAAATCCAATTTACAATGTGATTTCTTTGATCTACATGAAACTGAAAAACATGGAAGAACCTAACCGAATCCTTGAATCTCCAAGGAACCTTTTGATCATTCCCCAAAATGACTTGCTCAATATTATCTGCATCTCCTTCCATTATCACATCATTGAGATTTAGATCTTTAATTAATTGAGTTTTCCATTTTACCTTAACCATCAAAGATGTTGTATCAAAATCAATAATCCGGCATCCCAAAATTCTTCCAGCATTAACCTGAATAACCTTCCACATAAATAATTGAATCTTTTGTAAAAAGCCTGAGATTCTCCAAAATGTCTTCCAAAGAAAATCATTGTTATTCGAAGTTGCCCGAAAGTAATTTACTGAGAGATTTCCAAAATATAATTTTGTCCAACATGAGATTGTTAAGACAATAATTGGTGAAGCAATCTGATTCAACAAATCCATGTCTTTGATTCCATCATCATATTCCATCAGAACTGCCGGAAGGCTATAATAAATCGCTATAACAGCGTAATAAAACACCAAATGGCTTGAAGTAGCCATGGATAATATGTATTCAAAGCAAATAAGAAACCAGAAGTAGGAAATACCATATGGTCCTAGAAATAATAAATTAGAGTGAGTTTGGTCCAGTTGACCTAGTCAACTGTCTGTTTGGTCCTTTTTTAAAATATATATTATTGTTTGGTCCTAGAAATAATGGTTTGGTCCTAGGGTGACGTCATGAATGATGTAATTGTCATCTTGTAGTGGCAGAAATACCCTTTTGGGTCCATATATATACAAAAAAGGAGTAGAAAATATCTTATTTTCAGATTCACATTCTCTCTTTTCTTTATTTTCAGATTTACTTTCTCTCTCTTCTTTATTTTCAGATCTAGTTTTTTTTCTTCTTCCCATTTTTTTTTTCTCTGCTCATGATGAAGAATATGAAGATAATGAGAACAACAACATTTTTGGGTTCTTTTTTCTCTGCTAATGCTGCTGTTGATGATGATGATGAAGACGATAAAGAAGATGATTGATGATGAAGTTTTTGCGTTTCTTTTTCGTTTTTTGTTGATTTACTGTTGCTGTTGAAGATGATGAAGATGATAAATATGATGAAGATGATGTTGCTGATGCCGAAGACGACGATGATGATTTAGTTTTTGAAGACGATGTAGTTTTTGTGTTTCTTTTTTCGTCTCTATTTGTTTGATGTTGTTGTTGAAGATGATGAAGACGATGAACATGATGAATACGATGTTGCTGCTGCTGTTTTGAAGACGATGATGTTTGATGCTGCTGTTAAAGACAACGAAGATGATGAAGATGATGATGCAGGAGTTCATTTCATAAATGAACTCTGTTTTATATAAGTTTTTATCAGGAGTTCATTCCAGAAATGAACTCTGTTTTATATAGGTTTTTATCAGGAGTTCATTCCAGAGAATGAAATCTGGTTTGTATAGGTTTTTATCAGGAGTTCATTCCAGAAATGAACTATGGTTTGTATAGGTTTTTATCAGGAGTTCATTCCAGAAATGAACTCTGACTTTTTGTTCTTAATAACGAAATTTTTGTAGAATTTAATGAAATGTAATGAAATTTATAGAATATAATGAAGTGTACAATTTTCATGAAACATAATGGACTCAAATCTATAAAATGCCTAATAGTTCATTAGGCAGAACTGCTACAAAAAATAAGTTGGAATTAACACGGAAGGATACTTTGGTCCATTCAATATTTTTAAATAATTATGGACCAAATGGAAAAGGTGATTTCTGAAAGGACCAAACTGACTTGGGACCACCTAAAAAGGGACCAAACAATATTTTTCCCAAACCAGAAATCTAAAACCTAATATGACAATAATTTATCTTATTTAATTTAAATCTACTAATTACAGAAACCCAGATCTACTTGGAAAATCTGATATCTCAAATAATCCAAGTAGATTTAGATTTGAAGATGCAAAAATCTACTTGGAAGATGTAAAAAACGGTTTTGCACGAGGAGAGAGAAAAAGCCCAATCTTCTCCCAGTTGAGTTTGACCATGACTTCGATAACAAATTCTTGTTTGGATTTTGCAAAATAAACATGTAATACTTGCACGCTACACAAGACCTCGAAGTCCGATATCCAAACAAGCCTTCCGTTGCTTTCGAGTGAGATTTTACTATTAAGCCCGCTCGTATCTTTCTTTCAGGCGCCCATATATAAAATCTCTTCAAAACCTTCATTTCAGCCTCAAGCCTTATTACATCTCTCTCGAATTCTTGATTTCTTGTTCTTGATGTCAAATTAGGGCATTCATCTTTCTTCAATTTCATAGATTCTTACTACATCTCTCTCGAATTTCCGGCAGATTAAGCATCTTAGTTCAGACATATCTCAAATTGCAGAGAATTTGTACAGTGATGGCGAACAAGAGGAAAAGCATGATGATCGATGAAGATTACAAATCAGATGATGGTTCTCATCCATATCTTCCTGGGGATGTAATACTTGAAAACGTTCTCACCAGATTATCAGCCAAGGATCTTGCTCGATTCTCTTCTGTCAGTAAGTTCTGGTACAATTCTATTGATAATGACACTGGATTTGCTCTTTCTCACTTTGCGCGTCATCAGAATAGGAGAAATTTGTGTTTTAATCTTATTAATGTGCCAAAAGAAGATGTTAATGATGGGATTCTTAGAAATTACTTCTTCAATTTGCAAAAAGATAACAATAATCAACATGGTAGTGTTTTTTATGATTTTGAATTGTTATTGCAAGTACAATCACTCGGCTCGATTGAACCAGTAGGTAATTGTAATGGTTTAGCTTGTGTTAAAAAACGTCAGAGTTCATATGCTTTTGAAGAAATGGTTGTCATTAATCCGCTTAAGAGGGAATCACTTAACCTCACCTGTTTAACCCCTGAGATTGGGAGAGGCGGGGGATCTTTAGAGTATTTGTGTCATGGTTTTGGTTTTGATTCATCGTCGCAAGTATACAAGATTGTAGTTATCTATACAACTTCGACAACAGCGGGTGATCATGGGTTTATTTGTATGGTTGTTACATTAGGTGTTAGATCATGGAGAAAGATTGTTACTAGTACTTGTGATATCTTGCCACCACCAGGTTGTTCTCCTTTTCCAAGTCAAATGGTGACAGCAATGTGGGAAGATGATGTTGATAGATCAGCCACCATTTGTGGAGGTGATCTTTTTCTGGAGGATAAATAATTATACTAGTGGTGGTGATGATGAGATGGAAATGTTGCTCTCTTTTGACATCTGCACCGAGAAAATTCAGTTCATTCAGCTCCCAACTGAATGTAATTCTCTGATTAATAACTTGGATACAGCCGAGGATAATTGTTATGAACTTCGTCATCATCTTCTGGAGTTTAAAGGATATCCTTGTGTTGCACGATCTGAAAAGACTTGGATAGGAGAGAGAGTAGATACACACTCTTACGGAGAAAGATTTTGCTATTATCATTTTAAGGTTCACTTGTTTATATTGAAGGACAAGGTCAAGCAAATATGGATAGAGGAGGAGCCTTATTATTGGACTGATCCTTTGGTGGGAAATGTTCTTTATTTTAGACAATGAAACCATTCCATTACTACCAACCCAGACGACCTCTCTGAGATATACGGTTTATGCCGGAAAGGTACAAAGTTGGACTAATTTGGAAACATTGGGCAATTTACTTTATACCTACTATTCCGTCAATGTTAGGTTGAAGGAGGACGGTGTAAAGCTCGACAGTTTATCACGAAATCCCTCTGATCGGTACTTCAACAAAACTTTACGTTCTAATAACCATCGGTCCCATCGTACACGTATGTGCAGTTTCTCTGATCAAGTGATGTTGTACTGGTTTGATGGGGGATGTCTTATATTCTACAATTTGCGAATTAACCATCATAACGTGGTAAAAGGCACCCACTCTTGTAATGGGCGTGATCGTCGTGATATCTTTAAGGCTAAGTTGAAAGGGATGGCCACGGACCCTGGTTCTGATGGTGATGATGTTCCTCATTGCCCCTGCATTGATTACCAGCTGCACGCGCAGGTGGAAAACATCATTTCAGTGAAAACCTTCATTCCTAAAGGAGGAGAAGTTGGTGAATTTGATAATTACGAGGAATTTCAGCAGTCTCTAGCAGACAAACAGCCAGTGGGGTGGGTGGCTACAGGAAGAAAATCACCAAAATGGTATGCTTTTTTCTAGGTAGTCTTCTCCTATTTGAGTTTTATCCCAGAGTTATTGTTTAGTTCAATAAACATTTTTTTTGCTTACGTTAAATAGAGAACGCAAGTTAATAGATTGTGTTTTCTAACCTGTATTGAAGCTATGCACTTTGATTAGTTATTTCGATGAAAGTGTTCACCATGTTCTGTTTTCTGGGAGCTCAAATCATTGAATTTCTGTCTTTCCAACATGAAGGGATATAACACATGGAATGCGTTTATCTACAAACTTAATGAATAGTCGTAGAAACTGAAAAAGATGATATCTCAGTCGTAACGTTTTAAATGGAGGAATCACATTTCACCTAGGTAGGTTACTTGTCTTATCCTTCTGTCAAGTGCAATATTATGGACCTGCAGCTTGTAGTTTCAATCAGTCCTTTTGCAGCTCTCTCCATTTGAATCCACAGACTTTGTTGTTTGAATGGGGTTTATTAGTCACTCTTTTTTGTGATAAAAGTTGATTAGTATTTTATTCCTGCAGTCATCAATCATCATGCGCTAACCTGGATTTGTTTTTGGCGCCCAACAGGCCATGCCGTTGGAGCTTATGGTAGTATTTTGACTGCTTAGCTTGCATTTTCTGTCCCTAGATCATAGGTCGTGGTATTTGTCCCCAGAAATTCACCAAAATGGTATGCTTTCTTTTAGGTAGTCTTCTCCTATTGAGTTGAGTTTAATCGCAGAGTTACTTTTTAGTTCATTAAACTTTTTCTGCTTACGTTCAATAGAGAACGCAAGGTAATAGATTGTGTGTTCAAACCTGTTTTGAAGCTATGCACGTTGTTTAGTTATTTCGATGAAAGTCTTCACAAAGTTCTGTATTCTGGGAACTCAAACCATAGATATTCTGTCTTTCCAACTTGAAGGTCGAAACAATTAATATAGCATATGGAATGTTTTTATTTACAAACTGAAAGAGTAGTAGTTGTAGAAACTGAAAGAGATGATATCTCAATAGTAAAGTTTTAAAAGGAGGAATCACAATTCATCTAGGTTACTTGCCTTACCCTTCTGTCATGTGCAATATTATGGACCTGCAGCTAGTAGTTTCAATCAGTCCTTTTTCAGCTCTCTCCATTTGAATTCACAGGCTTTGTTGTTTGAATGGGGTTTATTGGTCACACTTTTTTGTGATAAAAGTTGATTTGTATTTTTTTCCTGCAGTCATTATTTGCTAACCTGGATTTGTTTTTGGCGCCTAACAGGCCATGGTAGTATTTTGACTGCTTAGCTTGCACTTCTGTCCCCAGATCATAGGTCATGGTATTTGTCCCCAGATCATAGGTCGTCATGGTATTTAAAGTACATACATATGTTTTTATTTGGTAGGCTGTTACAATATGTTTCTCTGATTACTCATATAGGATTGCTGCATTAGCAGGATAATCCTTAGGGTCCTCTGGTAGTTGCCACATCTGCACTTGAACTGAACTAGGTACACAGGACAGGATTAATAGACATTAGACATTAAAGACATTAAACATGGAGGTGTTACAGATGTTGCAAGTTTAGTAATTTTTTTTGGCATTGAGACGGATGAAGGGCGAATGCTTGGTAGACTCAAATTTAGCAATACGAGGAAGGGATTATGTGAAAGGTAGTCAGAGGAAGAGATTCACACCCAGAAGGGGGAATAAGATTGATCCGAAGTATTTAGCCATGGGAAAGCTATATGTATTTGTGCAAGCAAGGTCTGCTAGTTATGTAAGAGAGATTATTATAAAAGTTCCATTCCGCTGCATATACTGGCATTCATCCCTTTGTTAAAATTCTTATGCAACAAAATAAAAAATTACTGAACTTGTGTGAGAAACTTTAATTCGTTCTCGTCTCATCTAATGAAATTGTAGATCCAATTGTAGAAGTTGATTTAAATTGATATTCGTTGGAAAACTGCAAAATTTGAAAACTTAAAATCATAGAATAAAAATCCTGCAGAGCATATTTGCTTTCAAGAACTAGTTATCAATCAACTACAACTAGTTTACTGTATTCCTCCCCAGAGATTGCCTTTTCCATCACTCTAATGGGTGTCAATTCACCGAGATCACCCTCAAGGAAAAGAGTCACTAAATTCTTGGAATACCCGCTAAGCATTGCCACACCTTTCTGTTGACCCAACACAGGAGTTGATTCAGAGTCTCGAAGGTTCCAAAACACAATCTCCGGCACATTCATGTATCCCTTCTCCCTAAACTTATCCTGTATCACCTGGTAATCAGTCTCCCATTCCTCAGCTGAAGCCGGGCTCGACTGATCGAGCCAACTGTAACAACCCTTTTTTGAAGCCTGGTTGAACTCCATATCGCTAAACACAAAAAGCCGCTTTATCATCTGGTCTTCCTTCAATTTGCCATCGACAGCCACTTGCAATATTTGGTCAAACACCTTCTGAAAATCTGTTGAATATCCCCAATCCATTCTTTTGATGAATTCTGTTTTCGATCTCAGATTGTCACCTTCAATCGTGTGGAATTGAGGATCATTGCTGAAGGTGATAAGTTTTCCTTTCCATGGATCTTGACTCATCTCCGACACCAACAAACCAAGAGCTACAGCGACATCCATTGGTGTCCCTCTCATACTACCAGAGACATCCGCAATTTCAAGACAATCACTTAGCTTTCCGATCTTAGACATATCATCTACCATCCGTCTCCATTGCAGCTCCGCAACATTATAATCACCATCTTTATACTTCTCTTCATACGAAGAAGCAATGATCTCATGAGGCAACAATGCACCAGCAGCAATCTTTGTCTCTCCTTTCTGAACACTCTCTAAATACTGATTAAACCTTTCTTCATCATGTGCTTCAAAAAAGCTCTTATACTTCTTCATAGCAACAGATGAAACACGGTTATACGGTAACGACTCCCACATTTTACTACTCATATAGACTTCAGGTAATTCCAACACTTTATGGAGCGGAACCAAATACTCCCGCCTCAGCCTATCACGAATCCTATAAGCATAATGGCCTTCCTCAACACCTTCATACTCCGGACATGAACTGCGAGGAAAAATTCTTCTAGCAATACTTTCACATAAGAGAGTAGCCTTATCGAAAGACGAATCTAAAGACGGACACCATTTAGAAGCTAAAGTAATCTTTCCAGTTTCACCAGAATTCAAGTGCTTCAAGTCAGAAATCAAAAACTCGGCAAAAATCTCAGAAACTCTATCATGCAAGTTTCTGTACTCAGCGTCATTCTTATACCTCTCCAGTGCTCTTCTTGATGCCTCTATCGCCTCCTCCTTCTTATTCTGCTTCTTCTTCTCTGGCGTTTCTTCTTCCTCATATTCATCTTCAGAATCCGAATATTCATCAGAATCAGAATACTCCGGTACCGGTTTCACTTTCGTCAGATGTGGATTCTTCTTATAAGCACGTTTCCCAGTCTCTGGATCAACTGGATAACGATACTTCTCAACCCTTCATTCGTTCTTCCGTTCTGTTCGGATGTTAATCCCTTCGTGTAATCTGAATAGAATCTCAGGTAAATCTTTGAAATACCCAAAATCGGCCATGGCTTTGAGATTAACAGCTAGGGTTTTAGGATGATTCTTATGAAGCCATAACGCAGCAGCATAAAACCCTTATTTATCTGATTTTCCAGTACCTCTAACACCTCTCAAATTACATATCAACTTCAAAGCTGTTAACGGATCATGTTTCCATGCTGATTCTAATCTTTGGGTTACGCTCTCGTGTGGCGTACCGGGGACAACATGGAAGAAGAAATCAAGTGACGGGTTACCACTTGAAACATATGTTGCTGATCCATTCTCTGTGAATCCTCTGAGATGATGAGGTACTGAATTTGTGCTTAGATTGTTGAAATTCGAAACCATTAGGTATATGAAAGCTGAAGCAGGAGATGAATCAGGGACTGTTGAGTTTGTGTTTTGTTTTGGTGATGAAGGAGGAGATGGTAAAGGTTGGCGGTGGATTGATGGAGGACCAATGAGTTGAAATTCAGAAACAGCCATTGATGGAAAATTTGGGAACGAAAGAAGATGGAGAATTTGGGTGCGGAAGATCTGAAGAATTTGCTACTAGAGTTTTGTAACTCTAGTTTTGTTCTTTGTGTGATGTACAAAGTGGTGTACTCTGTGTTCTTTTTATATAGGAGAGGGGGTTAGACATTACTTGGGATCCAAGGAAAGGTTTAGTTTTAGAATTGGAGGGATATAAGGAAAGGTTTAGTAGTTCTTACAATTGGAGGCGGTTTCGAAATAAAATAAGGAAAGGTCTTACAATTTGTTGTACAATTGAAGGCGGTTTGGAAAATAAAATAAAATAAAATTGGAGGCGGTTATGAGACCCAAAAACTCCAGCCTATTGGCCTATGCCGAGACCTATGGAGATTAAAACAAATAGAGAAATTTAAAACAACTTGACAGCACATTAAAGAGACAAACAAAAGGTACATTCCTACTGATTTCAACTAGTACTAAGAAGCATGCAAACTACATAAACAATATGTCATTATCCCTATTCTTACATTTCTTTACCTTGTACTAATATGATCTCTGAGTAGGTTCCAAAACAAACAAATATTTTGAAAACAAAGGGTTCTTAGCAATCCTTTGATGTCCACCAGTAAACAAAACAAGGGCTGTCACTTTTTGACTCATCAGACGCCATATGATGAATTCTCCCCTCAAATTGCAACTATTGCAGTAGTAGAACTTTCATCCTTCTTTTCTTTGGTACTACCCTCAGAAACTATCATCTCATCAGTGGTGGCTTCCTTGGAAATTTTTTGTTCATCAGCTGCAAAATCAAAGTAAAAACAACATATGTAATCAATAGAAAACAGATGCACTCTACATGCTGCATTTTCTACCCAAAAATTAGTTATACCAAATTTGTTAATAAAACTAAAACATACCATTAATTTGATCACCAGTATCCTTTTTTTGCCAGAAGTAACTAACTGCTCCTTTTACCCTATCAACCATTCCCTTGCTCGCAGTTGGGCTCTCAGTTCCTAAATCAGTAATACTTCCATTATTTCCATAACCTTCATCAACCATATTCTTGCTCGCAGGAGGGCTCTCAGTTCCTTCACCAGTACTACTTCCATTATTTCCCTCATCATCTTTCCATTGATAATCATCAGTTCCTAATCTCTTGGCTACTTCTGGTGATTCTGTTACTTTATCCATATTCTCGGAGACTTTCTTCGGAAATTCCTCTTCTGTTTTATCCATAATACCTGATAGCACTTCACATAGTGGTTTACCTTCATCCCCAGGACTTAAATTTTCCACTAAATAATTCACAGATGTACCTTTATCTTGCTTCGTTACAAAACCTACTCCACCAGTACCCGTTTCAGTAGCTGGATCTGTCGTCGAATTTGTGATCGTTCCAGTATCTGTGCCAGTGCCAGTTTTGTTTGGCAGAGCAATAGTTCCAGCTTCTGCATCTTTCTCAGAAACCAGGGCTACTTTTTCAGTCGCAGCAATTTGTTGTCCATAGTCACCCTCTGTTGCATTCGACAACTTGATCTGTTCAGCTATATCTCTACCTTCCTTGTCCGTCGAATTTGTATCCTCCGTGACAACTTTACCATTGTCATTTCCATTATACCCAAGTTTTGAAGCGACAATATTTTTTGCGGAAATTGCTGTACTAGTAATAGTTGATGCTGCGGAACCGGCAATAGCAGAGGTGGCAGACTTTAGCTTCTCAGTGTAACTAGGGTTTCTAATTGGGTCTTCAACCATATTCATGTCATCTGGCTTGGCAACTTGGTTTGCATAATCGCCAACTGTTTCGCTCCACGACTCGTTCTGCTCACCAATGCTTGTGGCTTCTTTGTCCGTCCGCTCTGCATCACTTGCAGCAATGTCACTGTTGTCATTTCCGCTATACCCAAGTTTTGAGGTGCCACCAGCGTTTGCTGAGACTTCACTATCAGTAATAGTTGATGCCTCAAAAACGGCAATAGCGGATTTCGCAGAAGGCATCTGCTCAGTGAAACTAGAGATTTTATCAGGTTTGTCATCTATTTTAGCTATTGGTCGTCCATAATCACCTACTGCTGCAGTCGACGAGTTGACGTGCTCACCGGTGCTTGTACCTTCCTTGTCCATTGTTGCAGTCGATGAGTTGTTCTGCTCACCAATACTTGTAGCCTCTTTGTCCATTGACTTGGTATCCTGTGTGTCGACGTTATTATTGTAATTTCTGCTGTACCCAAGTTTTGAGGCGACAACATTTTTTGCGGAAATTGCGGTACTGGTAATAGTTGATGCTGCAGAACCGGCAATGGCAGACGTAGTAGCTTTGATCTTCTCGGTGTAACTAGGGTTTCTATTTGGTTCGTCATCAACATTCATGTCATCTGGCTGGGCAACTTCTTGTCCATAATCACCCGATGTTACAGTCGCTGACTCACTCTGTTCACTAATGCTCATACCTTCACTGTCCACCAACATTATATCATTTGTGGCAATGTTGCTATCATCATTTCCACTGTACCCAAGTTTTGAGGAGACAACATCATTTGCCGAATCTGCCGTGCCCATCTTAGTTGTTGCTTCAGAAACAGCAATATGAGATATCCCAAGAGGGGTCTTCTCAGTGTAACTAGTGTCTCCATTAAGTTCTTCATCCACATTCATTTCATCTGTTTTAGCAATTTTTCGTCCGTGATCACCCTCTGCTGTAGTGGACGACTTGGTATGATCACCAATGCTTGTGCATTCATTTTCCATGAGCTTAGTATCATGTGCGAGAGCATTACTTTTATCATCTCCACTATACTCGAGTTCTGAAGCGACAATTTTTTTTGCGGAAATTGTTGTACCAGAAATAGTTGAGGCTGCAGAGCCATGAACGCCTTCCGTTGCTGAAGTGATTTTCTCACCATAACTAGGGTTTTTACTGGTTTCTTCATCCACATTCACGTTATCAGGTTCAGTCTCCTTGAAGCCTCGATCATGGAATAGTTCTGCATTATCTGGCGTTGTTTCTTTATTTGTAGCAGTTGGAACTGTTGTTGGATCTGGAGAAAATTGCTTGGTGAATGTAGCTTTTTGTACAGGTTCTTCGAGGAAATTCATTTTCACAAATGATTGTACTACCGGTTGTACATCTGCTTCCTTGGGACCTATCAAGCATGTCAACAAGTTTATTCAACGTTGGAACTTTTTTTTTTTGTGTGTGCGTGAAGTGGATGTAACATATCATAACTGCATTTTCTTACCTGGGCTTGTAGAATCAGTGACTTTAGACATGTGAGGTGAAAATTGGTCATGACTTCCACCAAAAGTAGGTTTTTGTTCTAGATGTCCAGTGAAATCCATTTTCTCAAATGATTGTACTATGCGTTCTACGTTTGCTTCCTTAGCACCTATTGAACACATTAACACACTGTACATAGTTAGTCCTTGTGGACTCATTTAAGGCGAATGCATCATAATAGTCTAATGCTGTCACTAACATATTTTCTTTTCATACCTGCGCTTGTAGGATCCGAGACTTTTGCCTGGTTATATCCGGATGAGTCAGTTCCAAATTGATCCTTGGGTACGTAAGGATCCACCTCCAGTGGCATGGGAATTTCCAAACAGGTCTTAGGAACTTCACTCGAGATTCCCAATTTGCTCCCTGCCTGTTCTGTATTCTCCTTTTCAGCAAAATGCAGCCTGGTCGGGCAAGAAGTTGCTTTTTCACTGGAATCCATCCAGTTCGATCTGGGGACTCCTATTTCTTCGGATTCCAGGGTTGGCCCTGAACCTCCATGTTCGACTTTTGACGCTGTTGTTCCTGAGTTTAGATGTTTGCTTCCAGTCTTAACTTCATCTGATTGGTGCACTGCAATTACATTTCCGGCAACAGGTATTGTATTCAGTTTAAAATGACACAAGATATATAATTTAAAGACAATATACTACAGCCTTCTTTGGTATTTCACCACCAAAAGCAAACCACTTAAAAGTAAGATTACGATCACTGAACCCATTTTTCTAGTAAATACAGTATGAAGAGGCGGAGCCATTTTTTTTGGCTTGGGGTATAAATTTTATTTAGGGGTGCAAACAAGCAAAATTAGGCTTGCAAATAGCCTAATGTCTTTTATTGGGTAGGGGGTGCAAGTGCACACCCTTGCAATGGATCGGCTCCGCCCCTGGCCCTGACAGTATCAGCATAAAGTGAATGAGAGTGTTAGCTATAAAAACTTACAAGGTTCTGCATGAACTTGTGCATCTTGTTCAAGTGCTTCAAGAAATTCTTCTTCTTCATCATCATCTTCGAGATCAAGTTCAGGGTCATGTTCGTGGTCGTGACCGTGTATCTTAGAACCAATATTGTCTCTAATCTTTTTTACCTTAGCTTTGACTCTCTTTATAACTGATAATTTCTTCTCAGGAAGTTCATCTTGATGGTGTGGTTCTTCAGAACTGTGAGTATCCATTACAAGACTTAACAATGTGAACTAAAGATTTAGTGAAGTTACTAAATGAGCATGAGATTGGAATAACAGGCCCGGGTTATATAGGCGAAGAATGAAGCACAAGTAGTGGCATTATGGACTCACCTTATTAACAACGCCGTTGCACGTGGTGTGCAACGTTCGGTGGGATTCTCTTCGTTGTTATTCTAATTGAATACTAGATATTTGTCGCAGATTGAACCAAAAATTAGTGTCGGCAAGCTAAGATAAATTTGCAAATTTGACAGATTTTTTTCTTTCAGTTTTGGGAGGAAGATATACCCCAGGGCCCAGGTGGAGTTTCAATGAAGTTGTCTATCTCTATTGGTAGTTTGGTACAAGTTTTCAGTCTTTTAGAGCATCTCGATCTGTTCATTTACTCTGTGTGTGAGTTTAGTTTCAATGAACTTGGGAATAGACGAGGTATAAAAAAGAGAGTTTAAAATTGGGAACGGGTTAAAATCTCCACTAGATATAAGGTTTATTAATCATGTGCAGCGGAGTTGCAAAACGCACTAGAATTGAGTTCCTCCATACATCTATAGTAGTTTTGTACGTAACTTGGCGAAACTTGACATATGCCAAATCTATTGGCACTGCTGCCGAATTTTGTAAATTTAGGCACATTTGGCAAATGACACCAGAATTCTACCAAATGTTTGTGGACTTGCAAACGAAAATGATAATGATACTACGTTCACTCTGGGTTGCACGGACGCTGCAGTTTTAGAGCCGTGTTCGCGTCCGACGCTGTTGATGGTGGATTTTCGACAAAGGTTAAAATCGTAAAATCATGATACTGCATGTTTCTGACCCGGCTTCAGGAACGCATGTGACGATTCATATTTTACGATCCGTGAACCGTTTCACGATCTCTGATCGAGTTCCTCTCAGAGCCATGATGAATATGTTTCTCGAAAGGCCTCCCACTAGCTGAGCGTTTGATGCTACACATTTCATCGTGACCTATGTAGAATAATAGAATTGGGCGGTCCTCCTACATAATTGTTTGTTGAGAGGGCTTAACGCC
>JAJJMB010001160.1:3300565-3343479 GCA_023531105.1 Papaver atlanticum | reverse complement strand
ACATAATTGTTTGTTGAGAGGGCTTAACGCCTTCAGGACGTCGGCGACACTCGCTGTTCCCTGACTATGTAGAGAGACCGTGTATAGATTCAGGCGGCTCTCCTACATAATTGTTTGTTGAGGGGGCTAAACGCCTTCAGTTAACCAACGCTGCACGTTGTTCCCTGACTATACACCTTTCAGAACGAGTATGATGCTTCAACTATCTCATATCTCGATTCTACAATAGATTAATTCTACCGTGACATTCGCCACTGAATTCCTAGAAAATAATCTATTATATCTCATTACTCCGTTCCATGGCTATCCCCGGCTGATTCCATGGATTAGTAATAGATAACCATCTTATCTCATTACTCCGTTCCTTGAATTCCCCGTCTGGATTCATGGATTAGTAATAGATACACAATTCATTTATTACTCCGTTTCATGAGTCATTCTCCGCTGAATTTCATGAATTAGTAATAAATATCCAACAATCGGGCATCTGGACTATCACCGAGTAAGCCCCGATAAAATGGTGCAAGTGTACTCAATAATGATGCACGAACGAGCACTCAAATGCACGAACGAGCATTCGAAAATATGGACAAACAAGGAATCCTACACAAAACAGGAGAGAAAAAATAATAATAAAAAATAGAAAAGAGGCGTCTAGGGACCGGGCCCACCGGCCGGCCGGCCATGCCGCCGTGGCCGGTCCCCCACGCCCTCTTCCTTTATTTTTCTTATTTTATTTGTTTTCATGAACTCATGAAAACTCCTTCATTCAAGCAACTTTCCTTGTTTGAGCAAAACTCACGGTTTCTCCATATTTTCACGGTTTCATGAAAAATAATAAAAATAGGGAAGGTGACGTGGGACCGGGCTACCTGGCCGGCCGGCCATGCCCTAGCCGTGGCCGGTCCCACACTTGCAATCCCTTGTGTTCATAATTATTATTTCCCTCATCTCATGAAACTCCTCCGTTTGAGCAAAAATCATGGTTTCTTCATATTTTCTCAAATATTGCTCAAACAATGAAAAAGCAAAAAAGTCAAATGGTCACGTGACCGACTAGGCTACTCACGTCAAATATTAAAATATTATTATTTTAATATTCTCAAAATTTTGATCAAACGAGCAAAGTTCTACTTGCTCATTCGAGCAAAAATCAAGAATTTCAGTCAAAGATCAAACTCTTCTGAAAATCCAAAATATTGCTCAAACGCACACCAGAAAATACCAAAACTCTCAGGACTGAGACACGGACATTATGGCGACACGAGCAAGCTTCCTTGACCGACCAAGTCCGGCCCTAAGGCTTGCAAGGAGCCGGTCCCACACATATTTATAATTTTGACCTCATTTGCTCAATCGCTCATATTGGGTCCAAACTCTTTCCAACCAACTTGGAATTTGCTCAAACGACCATCAGCTGGTCCCACGACCACCAAGGGCCGGTCTCATGCCATCTTGGTCGGTCCCTCACTTCTCCATAATTGGGTTTTATCACCTAACGCTCGCACGAGCATTATTCTAATAAATGATCAACACCAGCATTTGATCATTCTTTCACCAACCGGTCAACTAAGGACCCTGGTGCATGCTCACTCGAGCACTTGGGCACCACATGGTCGTCCATCATCCCATTTGGTCGGTCCCTCCCTCACTCATGACCCATTTTCAGCAATTCATCAATTGACAAACAATTGATCAAAAATTAGGGTTTCGAACAAACGCTCCACAAATCATAATTTTGAGCAAGTTCAAACACTAATAAATTTATGTTGATCTAGTAATCGACATCAAGATTAATTATATAATATTTGGTAGACTAACAATATTTTAATTATTTTTATTGGGTCACGTTACCAATAATTCATCGAATTAAGCAATACTTGCTCAGTTGCTCGAATATTGATCCAACTATCAATATTCAGTAATTTATCAAATTGAGCAATACTTCAGTTGCTCGAATATTGATCTAACTCAATATTCAACAATTCATCGAATTTGCAATATTTGCTCGGACGAGCAATATCAACATCATTCAAGAACTATACGTCTGGCATGTTCAATCCATGAATCACTGAGCATTCGTCACTCATGCTCAATTAAACAAGACTTAGACTCACTGTCTAATCAAGTCAACGACTGACTGATCAAATACACGTCTGCTTTACAGACTCCACGTTCGTGAGACATCAATCGCGTCACATGGGGGGATATTACTTAGGGTTTTGGCCTGGCGGCCTACGGCACGTGTGTTCATCCACGATGAGAAATGTGAGTAAGTCGTGCAAACGGTTGAAGGAATTAGCAAAGTAGTGGGTGGACGGTTAACCAAGTCTCCACATGGAACTGGGTTTCACCACGATCTCCCACTTTCCCACTCAAGAAACCGTCACACTTACTGGGATCAATGTGTTCACTATTCTGACAATATAAATAAGTCTCTGAATCCATGATTGAAAAGACACAGAAAATCCACGAGATATTGAATAGACAATCCATCGTCTAACCAAGAATCATCGTGTGAGCAACACTCTCTCAATCATTCAAAACTTATTTACACAAACTTGCAGAAACCTTCAACACATCCACAATCCTTGATCATCATTGATCCCACAATTCTCAGCTTCCCTCCTACAGATCAACCCATCTCCCTCTTTGTGACCGAATTGACTCTGAAACGGCCATTGACTTGGTTTAGGCCGGAGTCCTACAGATTGATCCCTCGACTCAAAGCACTCCCGTGCAGTGCATCTGTTTGAGGTTAGGCAGTTTGCTCGGTTGAGGAGTCTCGTCCGAACGGTCGTCTCTTTACTTTCCTAAAAAACCAGCAAATCGTTTTTCCCCATCTACAGACGCTGACACGACGCGTCTCCAACGCACCAATATGCGCGTCTCTTTTGCGTCTGGCTTGGACGCACCGATGACTCGGGTTTAACGCGTTTTTTTTTTCATTTTCATTTAAACTTTTTTCTTTATTTTTACTATTATTAACTAAATGAAGAAAGACAAACATTTAGATCAATCATTAAACCGATTCATCCATTAGAATACAAAATAATAAGTTTAAGGAAATGTATCTGTAGCATTAATTAATTGCATTACAAATCCATACACATTGATCTTTCCTCAGCAAACAATGATCACCAACATTTATTCTACATACATCGAGATACAAAAGTAAAGTCTTGGAACAAATTTTCTTCCTGCTGTCACAACATAGGTAACAGAGGAGAAACGTTAAAGAATACGGAAAAGAAGAGATAACTAGGTAGATGTGGATTTAGTGTTTATAGAAGATGAAGCAAAACTATTCGACGGTGAAGGAAAGTGAAGAAGAGGAGGCGAGAATAAGAAGACAGAGAAAATAAATGGGATGGTTAGGTCTTTATTAGGGTTTTGTATTTGTAAATAACATTATGTAACTACCCTTGGTCGGACATGTGTCGTTCTGAGAATGCATTTCGATTGTGCCATGTGTTTAATAGTGATTGCTTGCTTGACCTTCAGCGTGTATAAATAAACAATCTCTCCTTTTCTTTTAAAATTTACATATAAAAAAAAAACATCATTTTTTAATTTTAGGATCGAAACACTTGACTTTGTTGTATAAATAAATGGATGTATATATAAAGATAATATATATAAATAAAATATATATATATATATATATATATATATATATATATCCGTGTCCTATTTTTTTTGAGAATTTGATCGTGTCCGTTCAACCCAGGATCACTGCACTCCCGTTCTCGGATGCAACAATCGAGAAACTAGCAACTTGTCGGTCGAATTTAATAATTGGATTGGAAGATCTGATACCCAAATTTAGACATTGGTTATTTGAGTGCCTAGAAAATATTGAACCATCTTAAAATAACGAGTATGTAAGATAAGACCGGCCAAAATCTCGATTCTTGAACTGAAAACGACCGCCCAAAAACTTGATCTCTGTTGATTCCGATTCCATTTATACGTCGGTAGTAATATTCTGTATAAGTACATAAAGATACCCTCGATTATGGATATCTATTTTGGAGTTGGGTGTTGCCGGCCAGCTAGTACTGATATTCTTCCTGTTTTTCTTTTTCAATTGTTTTTCAGCAAAGATACTATCAACTCTAATATTTACAATGTTGGGTTTCAATCTGTATAAGATTGGAACCTGCTGAATTATGAGTTTTAAGAAGTTGGGTTCAATCTACAGAAGTATTGCTTTTAAATTACACTTTTCTAGTACGGATAATCTATTTTGATTGCACCATGAGGCAGCCAAAATATCTCATGGGATCTCAATCTGAAATTGCATAATTGCCTTCCTCACCGTGCCACTAAAATCTGGCATAACCCAGCTTCTTTCTCTTATTGATTTATGTCAGTCTTAAGGCTACAACTTACCACCTCTTGCAACATTATTGATTGTTCAAACAAAAAGTCACCAGAAGTACATTCACATAGATTTCTACAAGTACAACGAAACAAACAGCATAAACATAAACATAACCTCTAACAAGCTTGCATTTTTTTTATGTTCTTTCTTACATGATTACAAAGTAGATTTTCAAAGGTAAAAGATAAATCAAAACATAGGATATTTCACTATCCTGACTTGCTTGATCACCAAATGATAAAACTAGACTCTTAATGCACAACCCCTGTACTCCCAGTTCCATGGCTTTCATCCTTTTTTTCTCCCATACCACCACCAGATGATCTCTGTTCATCAGCTGCAGAAACAAAATTACCGAAAAATAAGATTAGTACTTGGTACATAACACACTGCAGCAACATGCTATGCATTAAAAAGGAGATTATAAAGGATACTAATTTTGAAACGAAGGACATACCATAAATTTGATCACCAGTCCCCTTTCCAAACCAAGAACTGACCACTCCTTTAACCCTATCCACCATTCCCTTCCCACTAGGACTCCCAATTCCTCCACCACTGGCAACACTGCTCCCATCATTTCCATAACCCTGATCACCACCATCCTTTTGATATTCATGCTCACCAGTTCCTAGATTTCTAGCTACTTGTGGTGAGTCGGTGACTCTATCCATGTTCTTGGCAACTGTTGCTGGAAATTCATCTTTTTTCTTGTGCATGACTCCTGATATCACTTCAGATAATGCTTTATCTTCTTCTCCTGGACTTAACTTTTGTACTAAATAATCCTTCATTGATACCCCTTTGTCTTGTTCTGTCACAAAGCCTACTCCCCCAGTACCAGTACCAGTACCAGTTCCGGGTCCGGGTCCGGAACCAGTGTCCGCTCCAGTACCAGTTCTAGTGCTTGTATTAGATCCAGTGCCTTGAATCTTTGATGCAACTGCGCTTCCAGCTTCAGCAACTTTCTCATAAACAGGTGTTACAACTGCACTTCCAACTCCTGCAACTGTACCATAAACTGGAGCCAGCTTCTCAGACACAGTTGAAGCAACTTTCCGGCCATAATCCCCCACAGCCGCAGTCGTGGACTTGGTTTGATCACCACCAGTGTGTGTGCCTTCAGTGTGAGTCATATGAGTGTCCTGTGTGGCAATGTTGCTATTGTAATCTCCACCATACCCAAGTTTTGAAGCAACGGCATTTTTAGCGGTAGCAGCGGTCCCTGTAATAGTTGACGCTGCAGAACCAACAACATTTTTAGCAGAAGCTGCCGTGCCAGTAAGAGCTGAAGCTGCAGAACCAGCAATAGCAGATGTTGCACCAGTGATTTTTTCAGTGTAACTAGGATTTCTGTTGGATTCTTTATCTATACTCATGTCATCTGCTTTAGTTTCAGTCGAATCAGGAGAGAATTGGTCATGACTTCCTGTTCCAGTGAATGCAGGCTTTTCTCCTGGTTCATTACTGAACTCCATTTTCCCAAATGATCGAATCATCGGTTCCACATCTGCTTCCTTTGCACCTATTAAGCCATAACAATTACCAACACACTATTCTTCATAAAAACAAAATGCGGATTAACCGAATGTTAAAGCTGCAGTTTTGTACCTCCGCCTGTAGGATCGGTGACCTTAGACTGGTAATTTCCGGATGTATCAGAACCGAATGGTGCATTTGGATCTGTCTCCAAAGGTGTGTGCATACCCAAACCAGTCTTGGATTCTCCAGTCTTCGACATTCCCAAATTGTTCCTACTTTGTCCTGTATATGCCTTATCATGAAGGTCCACATTGATTGGTCCAGTATTTGACTTCATGCCGAAATCTGTTCGCTTTGGTCCAGGAACTCCCTTTTCTCCAAAATTGATCCCAGCTGGTCCTGTATTCCCCTTATCTACCACATTCAGATGGGTTGGTGCAGAATTCAGATTTTCGTTTCCCATCATAACAGCAGATGATTCATATACTGCAATACAAAATGTCACGAGGTAATTATCCAGTCAAATGACCGAAATGAAACAAAAGTGCGATTCTGCAACGGTAAAAAAGCGTGTCAAAAACACAAACGAGTGTAAAACTTACTAGGTGCTCCATGAACTTCTGGGTTTTGTTCAAGTTCATCATCAAAATCATCTTCTTCATCGAGATCTTGATCATTATGCTCACGATCATGCTCGTGCTCGTGACCACCATGTATCTTAGAACCAATAGTATCTTTGATCTTTTTCGCTTTAGCTTTAACCTTCTTGATAACTGATTTTTTCTCATGATGTTCATCTTGTTCATGATGACCACCTTAGGCACCGACAACAACAAAACAAAATAAAAAAACAGAGACGCCAAATTGAATCAATAGATAAGTAGCTAAAATAAGTTTATGTTGCAAATACCTGCAGAATGTAGTCCTCCTCCAATTCCTTGGTCTTGTTCATAAGTAGTATGGCTGTGTGGATTAACCATTTGAGTATTCATTGTTCAAATACAAAATTAGCAAACAGTATATCGCAGAATGGAACAACACAAACTTCAAATTGTAGTGGCAGAATTTCTGTTTAAAATTTGTCAAAGATGAGTAAGATAGTTGTAGATATATTGTTTGAGAACGGAATGCAAAGGGGTTATAATTTATAAAGGTGCAGAATGATGGCAATGTGGGGTTTATTGATGAGGCTAAGAGGTTTCAATAACTTCAATTTTTTGAATATTATCGAACACGTATACAAAAATGGTGCTATACGTGTCAGTTGTTTAGCGATGTATGGTACACATGGCATGCAACGTGTAGCAGAATTGGAGTTTCTTTCTTTTAATATAATTTCAGATGAAATGCTTGCAGCTTGAAAGACAAACATGGGGGAAAAGTTGGTATGTAAACGTGGTGTGATGCTGTTGGGACAGGTTTTTTGGTTTATCTACAGTCATCTGTATCTTATCTATTTCTGATTAAAATAGTAAAATCCATATGGATTAACTTGGTGTGGTTCTGTTTGCCACCTTTTTTCCTCCTTCGCATTCTGAATTCGCATTGCCAGTTTACCACGAATCCCAGTTGAATCCTACAGAAACCACAACAATGCACAAGATCAGATTTTCAAGAAATGAAGCTAGACCCATGTTCAGCATAATGCTAGAATTGAAAAAATAAAAATAAAACACAGAGAGAGCATGACCTGTTGTATTGAGCTTGTCATCAACATAAAGTTCTTTAATAAAGTTAAGGGACTTCTTGAGATCATATGGTACCGACTCATTCAATTTTAAGCAGCCGGAGATACTTAATTCATTGAGAGAAGTCCATGCTCGAAAATCTGGTACGAAGGTTAACATAGAACACCCACTTAAAGATAGCTTCTCAAGGATAGGAAAGGAGTTGTCAGGTGGCGGCGGAGTAACCCATTTTGCTAGATTTATCGCATCTTTAATCTTGAACTCAATTAGGGAAGGGAATGATGTTGTTGTTGTAGCTTTTGTAGAACTTTCGCTTTCTTCTTCTTCTTGGTAATAAAACTCATTACCCAAACACTTGACAGAATTCATTCTATCTATCCAAAGAACCTTAAGACTTGGGAGCATACCTAATGCAGGAAGCTTCTCACATCTATTGCAATTTAATAAATACAGCTCCACTAAATTTGGTAGACAAGAAGATGAACCCATCCACTTTGCAAGCTTCAAACCAGAGAATTCATCTATTATCAGTTCTTTTAAGTTTTGGTGAGGTTGGAGACCATCTAACACCATATCAGAGTTATCATTTGCAAATTCTTCTTCTTTCCAACGAAGACCCAGTTCTCGAATGTATATCTTCTCTTTTAACTTTGCTCTCTCGGCGTCTATCTTACTTCTCTCATTCTCCAGATGTTCAATCTTCAACTTCCACAGGGAATTCAAGTTTGCTAATTCTTCTATACCACTAGAATCACGAGTGCAGCCATCTTCTTTCCTAACCGAGTAAGAATCTAATGTCTCCAGGCGAGTTAGCATTTCTATACCTCTAGTCTCTCCAAAGTATTTGAGATATCTCAATTCCACCCAGTTTTTTATATCTTTGGGAAACTTGAAAAAATATCCAAGGTTCACTGACTCCAGTTTACAGTGGTTGCTAGTCAAAGACTCTGATAATTCTTTTATTCTAGTACTACACAAATCAAGCGACCTTAACTGTGTCAAAGCTCCAAAGTTATAAGGTAATACTCTTAATTCCCAGCAGCCCTTTAATTCCAACCTCTTCAAACTATGGATGCAAGTGATTGAATCTGGCAGTTCTGTGATTTTTGTACTTGAAATATTAAGGGACTGTAGGCTTTGGAGGGATTCAACATTTACGGGTAACTTTGTGATTTTCGTAAAAGAAATATCTAGAGTTTGCAAATTGGTGAGCCTTAAGTACAGAATCTGGTAAAACTTCAACATCGGAACGACAGAGATCAAGATGCCGTATATTTTTCAAAGAACCAATTCCTTTGAGAACCAACTGAACATTACGGGCACTAGAGAGGTTGAGAGTCTGCAGCTTGTAGAGTTTACTAATGGGCACAGCATGAACGTCTTCAATTTGAGAATTACTGAGGTCAAGGTATCTTAAGTGTATGCAAGTGCCAGATAGAGTTTTCAGACTACCATTGCTAAGCTGATATATTACCCGTAAACGCTTGTTACTAAGTGGATTCAGATAGCGCCCTTCTGCACAAAAAATTGTACGCAGTTTCTTTGCATGGATCAAGACATTAGTAACTGATTCTGTCACTCCACCTTCCATAATTAACCGTAAGCGACGAATTTGAGAGACATCATTTTCCATTTCACTTGCATTCAAAATCGTGACTTCATGACAGCCAGCGAGACTTTGTGCCAGATCATGCACTAAATCATGCATCTTGAACTCTTGAATGTCACCTAGGACATCCTTTTTCACATCTTGAAAGAAAGAATTAGATAACAAACTAAGGAAATAATCATGACCAATATCTTCGAGTGAGTTTCCGTTTCTGCCATTAGGTGGATGTAAGAACCCTTCAGCCATCCACAGTCGAATCAATGTTTCTCTATTGAATTCCCAATCTTTGGGAAATAAACAACAATACGAGAAACATTGTTTCAAATGGGAGGGTAAATTATAATAGCTCAATTTTAATATAGGTATGATTCCACCGCTTTCTGGAGTTTCTAAGCTTTTGTTGTCTCCGATAGACAACCAATGCCTTTCTTCGTTCTGTGAGTGCATAAGACCGCCGAGAAAGTTTGCCGCAAGCGGCAAACCTCTACATTTTTTAGCTATTTGCTCTCCTATATTTTTCATATTTGGAGTCTCAGATGCTCCTCCCGGAGAAAAAGCTTTGTTCTTGATAATGGACCAACACTCGACTTCTGATATCACATCTAGATTGTAAGGAGGAATTCTACCGCGTACCACAGATGCCACTTTTTGTTTACGAGTGGTGACAATAATTCTGCTGCCAACAGCGCCGACGTCTAGGACACTCTTAAGTTTGTTCCATTCCATGAAATCTTCATTCCACAAATCATCAAGTACTAGCAAATAACGTTTATTTTCCAATTCTCCTTTAACTATCTCTACCAATACATTAAGGTTTGAGTACATTTTGCATTTAGATTTAGTAACGGACTCCATAATGTCTAGTAAGATTTTATAAACATCAAACTCATCTGACACACAAACCCATATTGATTTTGTGAAGTGTTTTTCTACTGAGGTGTAGATGGATTGAGCCAAAGCGGTCTTTCCAAGTCCCCCCATACCCACTATGGATATGACAGAAACTTTCTCCTGTTCACCAGAATTTAGAGAAAATGATGATATTGATGAAGTTAACAGCCTTACTATCTATGCCTTATCATGCTCTCTTCCTACAATTTTCAAATCATCTCCAAAGAATGAAGCAGTTAGGCGCTTACGTCTCTCAACAGTTGGATCATCGTATCGGTTAGTCCCACTAGTCGATTGAAATTGAAACCTTTTCATATCAGATGCAATTTGTTTTAACTGTTTGTTGATTGCTTTGATTTTGTGAGCCATTTTGAAATGAAAATCAACTTGGTTGGAGGATGAAAAAAAATCTTTTACCTTACTGCTCTTTTCATATCCACGCATTGCTTCATAGGAAAACTCATCCAGAACATCATCAGCGTCGTAAGCAGCTTCCTTTAGCCTCTTTAACCAAAGTGAAACTTCAGCATCATTCACTTGCTTCCTCTCAGCATCAGATGTTTTAGCAGCAATCAGCTCCAATGTTTCTTTAAGCTTTTTCATTTCATTTCTGACACCCCAAGCCAGACTAATCTCACTGGCAGCAGCATAAACCAGCTTTTCCAGAATTAGTGAAGCAACAAATTCCATTATAAGAGGATATATTCAAACAGAGTAAGATGATAAAGAATTCTAGTAGCAAAATTAGTAACAGAAACTTCAGAAAAGTCTTTGTAGCTAGGGATATGTGATTAGAGAGTCGTGGTATAGTGGTATACCTATTTGTGGCTCCGGATCGTCTGACATATTTTGGTGTCCCACCAATAGTGACCTGCCATGTGTTCAAAATAATAAACCAAGTTGAGAAAAATCGGCTAAGCTGCGCACCTAATTTCATGCCGTTAAACACGGCACCGACCACTTCATGGAGGATTTCATGTCTAAATCTTTAAAAAAGTCATGACATAGCTCCAAAACCATGACTATAGTTCAGGCAAGAAAGTAGAAGGATTTTACTAACCTGAACCGGAAATGCAGAGCAAGTGTTTAAATTGCATGACCAGAACAGTTAAGAAAATGGAGAACAAGTGTTTCCTTTCCCTTTCTAGTTTCTCTTCCATTTGCCAGTACAAGGCCATATGGAGAACAATAATTCTTATATCTTTTGACAGTAAATGAAAAGAAAGAATATATTAATGAAAGTTATGTTACATTTTTGTTGTTTCTGTTTTTTTTTGTGGAACTGCAATACCTGAAAGTAAACCCCTAAAAGAAATTGAACTAAAAATCCTAGAAAACTGCTTTCCTTATTATGCTTCCTTCCCAAAACTATAAACAAGACAAGAAAACAAGTACATAAAACAAAGAATACAATTACTGATATACATAACTACACTCTTTCAAGACGAAAGCTATTGATAATTTGAACACCAAACCTGAATCAACTACTTGGAATATCAATCTGCTTCAGACTCTTGATGATTTTGCATTAAGGTTACGAACTCTCATTACAAGTCTCTGTCTTTCACCTTCTACTTCTGCAAACTTTAGACTTATTTCTGAGTATCTTTCTTGCATGTCTTTTAGCTCACTTTCCATGGATATATTTCTTGTCTTTAGGTATTCCATTTCCTTTGACATTTTATCAAGGTTAGCTTGACAGCCGTTGGCGGAGGAACAGACTGTCTGTTCTGTATCTTCATTTTGCCTGTGAATATAAGAAGCACAACAGGAATAAGTTTCCAGTATAGAATCTAACATGACGGAGAAATAAACTTGCAAGTCATGTAAATGATATTCATTTTGGTTGAGTGTCTGAGCGAGCTAAAACAACATACCTTTCGACCGATTCAATTGCATTGCCATTCAAAGTGGCCAAGTTGTCACCATCTTTCACTTCCTGAATCCCCAAGACAAGACCCATGTCAGGTGTTGCACATTATACAAATGTTCCGATGTTATCAAGAAATGGATATTAAAACTCTTACATGGAGAACATTGGAACTTTTACCATCAACAATATTCTTAAATGTCTAAGCTAAATACCAATTTACAAAACTACTTACCGTATAAGTCTGACTGAGCTCTTCTTCCAGTTCTTCAATATTGTTGCGGAGACTCTTTTCTTTCGCCAAGAACGCATTGGTTGATTCTCTCAGTGCAGTTTCCTTCTCCTGCATCTGCCTCTGTTAAATGCACAAAAGATCACTTCATGCATGAACAATGAATAGCAATTTCAACCTACAACAAAATAACGATGGAGCTGAGAAATTACCTTAAGCAATTTGATTTCGTCCACCAAAATGTCTTCATTCTTTAGCAGATCTCTCCTTAAATCAGATACCTGTTGTTTCAGGTTTTCTTTCTCTGTCTCACTCTCAAGCAAAGAATGTTTCAACTCATTCAAATGGGTTCTAAGGGTTTCCACTTCTGATTGTAGAATGCCGACCTTTGCCTCCTTTTCGTCCTTTAAGGACCTCACAGTATTCAATTCCTCCAGGGAAATTTCTGCCTCTTTCCTTACTGAAGCAATTCTTCTCTCCATCTCCTCTTTTTCCATGTTTCCAGTTTGAACCAGTTTATGTTTCTGTTCTTCCAGTTCAGTGACTTCATGTTTCTCAGCTTCAAGTCTCTCGATCTCTTTTTTAAGTGTTAGAACCTCTTTCAAGAATGTTTGCCGAATTTCTTCCTCCTGCTCTTGTTGATTTTCAAGCTTCTTTGATTTATCTTCAAGTTCCAACAGCAGCTTTTCTACTTGTATATGTTTGAAACTTATCTGGTGTGAAAGATCTTTCAGTTTTGCATTATATTGATCTTTAACCAACCCAACATCTTCATTGGATTTTTCGAGCAGTTCTTCAAGACGAATTTTCTCTAGACGTATTTCATTAGCTTCTTCGACTGCCTTCAGTGCCAGCTTCTCATTTGCATCAAAGGTAGATGCCATTTGCATTGAGAGTCTTTTAAATTCCTCCTGAAGCCTCTCAGCCGTGTTTACGTTGGCCCGTCGTGTCTTCCTTAAAACGTCCTCTGCTTGGATTGCTCTTTTCTCTTGCTCAACTTTTTCACGCGTTAATTCATCAATATCAGCAATGAATCCTTGCGCCTGCTTCTCAACCTCTTCTTCCAAATTCTTGACCTGCGTCTCGAGTTCATTAGTGGTATCTAAAGAGGCTAGGAACTCTTTTTCATAATTCCTGACTTCTCTCTTCAAGCTATCAACTTGGGTTTCAAGTTCACTTTTGGTACCCAAAGACGCTGAGAACTCTTCTTCTCGATTCTTCAGTTCATTCTCTAAGTTCCTAACCTTGGTTTCAAGTTCATTGACAGTAGCCAAAGATAAAGCATATTCTTCTTCTTGATTTTTCAATTGTTTCTCCAAGCGCTTAACTTGAGCATCATGCTCATTTATGGTTCCCGAAGATGCAGAGAATTCTTCTTCTTGGCTACTCAATTGTTTCTCCAAGCGCTTAACTTGAGCTTCAAGTTCATGTATGGTTCCGGAAGATACTGCTAATTCTTCTTCTTGACTACTCAGTTGTGTCTCCAAATGCATAACCTGATCTTCAAGTTCATTTCTGATTTCGGTAGATGCTGAGAACTCTTCTTCTTGATTCCTCAGCTGTCCCTCCAGAATCTTAACCTGGCTTTCAAGCTCACTTATGGTTTCGGTAGATGCTGAGTATTCTTCTTCTTGCTTCCTCAGCTGTTCCTCCAATATCTTCACCTGACATTCAAGTTCATTGATGGTATCCAAGGAGGCTAAGAATTCTCTTTCTTGATTCTTCACTTCTTTCTCTAAGTTTTCAACTTGGGTTTCAAGTTCATATTGTGTCTTTAAGTGATCCTGCAGCTGGTTAGAATCTACCTTGAAAGAAAGATCATGGTTTTCCTGTTTCAAAATCTCATAATCAAGGGCAAGCTGTTCCATCTGCATCTCTAGCTCATCTCTGTCTCTTCGATAAACGTCTATTTCACTGTAAAGTTCTACAATCTTTCTCTCTAACATATAAGCATCCTTGCCATGACCACGTTCTTTAAGTATGACCTCCATAGCTTGTTGATCTTCGTCCTCACTTGTTTCAGTGCTGGGGACCGTGTCTTGTTTCTCATTTGTTGCAGACTTTTTAGATACCAGGGAATCTTCTCTATCTTTCTTCTCTAGCATTTCATCGAGGTCTTGCACGGCAAGCATTAGCTCAGCGTTGGATTCTTGTGTCTTTTGTAACTGTATCCGCAGATTAGCATTCAAGTCTTTTTCATGATTCAGTTCTTGTCTAAGTTCGCTAAGTAGAGCTGTTGAACCTTGATCACCTTCAAACTTGCTTGCAACTTTTGTCCCATTAACATTCTTCTGTGAACCCCTGAGCTGTTCACATTCTTTTTTTAGTGAATCCCTCTCCTCTTTTACAGTAACAACTTCCCTCGAAAGATCTTGTCCCTTCTTGCTCTCCTTCACAACTTGCTTTCTTAGCGTCTGCAATTCAAGCTCGTATACTTCTGCTTGCCTTGCCAAAACAGCAAGATCAGTTTTGAGTTTTTCAACTGAAAGCTCAGAAGAAACTTGTGTCAACCTTTCCTTCATTAAGTTTTCTTCCGAACTAATAGTTGAGTCATCCGTACTTTCTTCAGGAACAGAACCGACCGACCAGTCTGTGCTTGATCTCTTATGAGGCATAGTGTTACGGCTCAATGAAGACAGAAAACTAGTAGGATCTTGATGGGTATTGTTATTCATCAAAGTCTTCAAACCAAGTTCTCGAGGAGTGTTTCGTTCAGAGCTGCTCTCGGAACCTGATGTTGATGTAGCTTCAAAACCTCTAGATACGACAAGGTTGCCATTGGGTTCAACATTCTCAACTGCTGCAGTTGTTTTAACAGACCCATCCTGTCAAACAACCAATATTAGTACCAGAACATGAATAAATCCCCTTCATAGTGGGAAATGAGGATATCTTACTTGGGATTTCGCCATGAAGTCTCCATTTTCTTCAACCTCTCTGTAAAATCGTCAAAACAACAAAGTTAAAATAACAAACCAACAGAAATAAAATGTAGAGACTAGAGACTCAAACAAGCGAATGAAATTCATTTCTCATACGCACCTTCTCTCGGCATCTCCATGCATTCGATAGATAACGACCTGTTTCAAGTATCAACACACACAATTCATAATGTCAACAACACAATTGGTCTAGCATTTTCAAATCTGTCAAAATTGCAGTATAATATAAATAAGCACCGAGATCTAGCAACACAACAATTGACTTCCAATGAGATGTACTTACATGCAAAAGAGGACCAGAATTGGAAACCTTAAGAGGAAATGAAATAGAAGTAGCTTTGACTGCCTCAGCATATTCCGAGAAATCGATAGTGACTTCACCTAGAATGGCAGATTTCGACGATCCCTGTAAGCAATCACAAGAATTAGAACGCCGACACAGCCAAATCTACCAAACTACAATAACAATGCCAAAGAACCATTAAAATTCTTCAAGTTCTTACACTTGAAACAATGACTTTATATATCTTTTCACTGAATTTCCCAGTCTTTGACTCTTGAGTGAACTTCACTGCTTCATAAATCGGATTATCCCACCGACACGTTCCTTCGCGCACTGAGCATTTCTCTGATCTCACAGTTGGTTTTCCAACATCCACAGGGATTAGAGACACCATTAGAGTATCCCATCCTGCTTGAGGCACCTAAAAAAAATAAAATGACCAAACAAATGTAAGAACATAACACCAAAGTATAAAGATCTTACTTTTAAACTTCAACAGATCTCAAATTACTCAACTACATTACCAAAAATTTCCAACTTCCATTGAAATTCAGCAAAATCATGACAAACCCATTTCAGATTTGATAACAGAAGTTATAAATTTTTGATCATTTCGATCAAAATTTGACTTGCATTACAATTAGAAAGAGGCCTTTTCAATAATAATAAAAAAATTACAGTAACAATGGTGTATACCTGAGTAGCTTGAAACTGTAATCTAAAAACAATTTTAGTCTTGTTCTTGTCACTTTTCCATCTAGCTGATTTAAACATTTTTTCTTCACTTCTTCAATTCACAAAACCCAATAAGATCTCATTCATTAAAAATCCAATGTGGGTTGAATCCAAATTTGTCAAAAACATATTATAACTTCTTATAATTGAGACTCACTCTAAAGAGAAACAATGGGAATGAAGAAAAAAAGGAAAAACTAGATTATTATTTTTTTCTTTTTCTTCTTGAACCCAAATGAGAGATCATGAGTGAGGATCAAACAGGTAAAAACAATGCAAACCCAAGATAGAATAGATTCAGAGAGAGGGGGACTTGTTTTTGGAAGAAGGTATAGAAATAGAAGAATCTGTAAGTGGAGACATAGGGGGAGCAAGTAGATCTGATGAGTTGGGTGTTTGTGACAGTTTTTTATTTTGTGTTTTGGATTTGATGGAGGAGAGGTTGGATTAAAAATTGGAGAAATTTAATAAAAGCTGTGAGTGAGAAACTTCTCTGTTAATATTTAAAGCACTCACACAGTTATAATTAAGAAGATGAAGAACAAGATCAAAAGTAAAACTTTTTATATTAATTCTTTGATGTTTGGTTGTGAAGGTAAGAATTCCAATTTTTTGGGATCTTTTTTCCAACTGCTAATAGGGTACCAATTTGCTTAGAGGGTGTACCAACCTAAAGGCAAATGGTTGTTTTGTTTTATATGTAATATGGTACATCCCCAAACAATTTGATACCCCTATTAGTAATCTTGCTTTTTTCTTCTAAAGATGCCCGCTACTATAAAGTTCTAAACTACCAGTAGAAGTAGAATTTTCTTTCGTATTAATCCACATATACTAATGCTAGAGTTAGGATTGAATACGGGAGAAAACAAACACGTACTTATTTTAGGAAGGATTTTGCATCGGTATGAATGAATAGGCTCTGATGAGAAGTGAGCACAGTTGTTTTCACTTGCCAATACCAGATTGTACCAATGCATATATCAAACATTTTTTTAGCAAACTAAATTACAAGGAGGTACTAAATTTCACGCAATGATAGCAAACTCCATATAAATGTAAAGTGACTGGCAATAGGAACGGGTAACCTCCTGTGGAATCTGATAATTACCTTGCACTGACCTCGTAAAAAGCCCTCTTGATTGATGAAAGTGAATTATATGCAGATCAAAAAGTGTGGCATGGTTGTCAAATGGATTGGTACAACATGATGAATTTTTGTGCAGAAAATCACTTTATACCTTCCTTGCAAATGGAGTTTCTCAGCCTTGCACAATGCACGCATTTTGAGTACTGCAACTCTGGGTGAGGAGGGCCTCTCTCTTGCACATTGTATGTTTCTCTTTAAGGGATGTTTTAGTAAATCACCATATCAAACAAAATACTGAGTGGTTAAAAAGCCTAGTGAAAAACTGAAAAGCTTCTCTGTTGGAGCATTGTAATCCATGGAAATCCAAAGTAATTTTCATTGTGATGTTTTTGGGTAGGTAAGTATGAGTCAATTAAGTTTGGCCTTAAGTATATTTCTTTCTTTAAGTAGGAATTTATGTTTGTTTTAAGGTGGCATTAAATGACTTCAACAACATATAACAGAGACCTATTGGAGAAACAAAACAAGAACAATCAATTCCAAATTTGGTTACTTTGATAGAGGATTTGATTCAAATTAGCTTAATTTGTACACAAATTGGGGACTAATGAAAAAGCTATCGGGTCCAAGTTACAGTGTACATTGGACTAAGGACCTAACTAACTTTAAAAACCAACTAGTTTCTGACGTGAGGTTATTTTTTTAACAAATACTACAACAAAATTTACACACTAAAAAAAATAGTATTAATACTCTTAAGCAAAAAAAATATTTAGAGATTATATGCATAGAAAAGAAAGATTAAGCATTATACTAATTCTTGGTTATCATACCACTTTCTCTTGGATTTTGTGTTCTTGAGGCCATAATTGTCCATTTTCTTTGGATTTCCTTTTCCAAAGATACCCCTTAAAAACAATAAACAAACTGTTACATCATCAAAAGTTCTGCCCTACAAGAAGGCCAGGACAACACACTGATGTCAAACGGATCAAACACCAGAAAGGGTTGCGTTTTTGGTAAAGATAAGAAGTCCAATCACAGATAAACGGATAGTATGAGCTACACTGTAACCTAACTGATTCTATGTTTAGAGTACAGAATCACTACTATACTACTACAACCCTGCAAGCAAGAGTTTCTCATATTGGCAACTTTGCTGCACAGTGCAGACATCTTGAGTACTGCAATTCTGGGTGAGGACCTAGTGGACATTTAATTTTGTTTCAAGGACAATTTTAGTTGAGTCAGACTTGTCATTTACTCATGTATTACACATTGCAAAATGACCTGCCATACCATAAATTTTGGTGTGATTAATAGTTACTTTGGACCATTTTGGCAACTAACTTGTCCTTGTCAAGTTATTAAAGGCATGCCATATGCTGCCAACAGTGGCCGAGCCCTGATTGCAAGAAGGGAATGGAAAAAAATTCCACTATACAGAAACAAATGATAAACAGATGACAAAGTGTGGGGGAGAAGTGACAAAACCTTCCCCCATTTAGCGGTTTTTAGCTCGGTTCCTCCGCGTTGTTGATGTCATAGTAAGAGCATGTTTGGATGATGGGAAAAAATCTTATTCCTCGGATCGTAATTTTTGAAAAGACAGAATTCTAAATTTATCATCTCATAATTTAAAATTTTTGTAATATTATCCAACCACTTTAATAATATTTTTTCGTGGAGGAAATGTGCTCCGATAATTAATCCACCATTGTAAACTCATTTAAAACAAAACGAAGATAATAAAAGAAACGCATAAAAGATGCAGCAAGAAGTGTGAAAACACACAAAAATGGGTCGATAATTGATAACAAGAAACCATTACCTTCTTCTTTTTTTCGAATATGCAAAATGGTGGTGCTTTTAGGATTTTTCTATCTTTCTGCTGTCAGAGTCTTAGTTCGTACTACTTGTTGTATTTGGTTTGTGATGAGCTTTACTTTTCCACTTGTATGGTGTTTCGCAAAAACAAAAGAATAAGTTTGAAAATTTTATTTTAGACAAGTCCTAATTCCCAGAATGTAATTTCATTACGGTGGTTCTAACTTAATTAACACGTTTTAGCCCACGTTTAAGTACAGTAGCACACAAAGTGACCACCCCCACTCTAACTAACATAATATACCACCTCTATTAACCCAACATCCACAATAAACCTTGGCCATGTTCATGGCAACAAGAAGGACGACAGATAGACAGCGGACCAGCATTATCAGATCAAATACATAACTCTGCAAAATATCTCGAGTATGATGATAGAAATAAAAAAAGACGGATGGCACAAATCCCTTATCACACACTAACTAAACCACAACTGTCACGAGGGAAACCAAGTGGCAGAAAGACGAGCAATTAAGCAATACACACACAAGCAAATTAGAGATGCTATAAACTACAGCAAGGGACCGCATTGTTGGGTATTTCCTGCACCATATTGTAATGTCCCACTCTATCAGTAATACTAATACATATTCTCGTCTAATTTCTTTTTAGTCTATAATTCATAGAAAAACACAGAGAGTGATGGTTTGGGTTGGGAGATTAGCTAAACGATTCATTAACCATAATTTCTAAAACTGAACATTCAAGCGTCTGGGTGGTGTAGTCGGTTATCACGCTAGTCTCACACACTAGAGGTCCCCAGTTCGAACCTGGGCTCAGACATTTTTATCTTTTTCTCTTTTTTCTCTCTTTTTGTATGTCACAGTCACAGCTTCAACAGTCATTAAAATGTCAAAATCCTGCTCCACTGTCTAAGACCTAAAAGTCGTGTATCTCAACAAGAATCCAAAAACAAAACAGAACCCAAAGACTGGAATTTTAGGTTTATGTATTAATCAATCAATAATTAGTGTTGATGTTTATATACGATCTCTTATTTTCTTTCGATCAAGTCAAGGAAATTCTAAAGATATATTTGACCTAATTAAATTAAATTCAGCTGTAATTTTCAAACAATGTAGGCTGTACAGTGACATCTCTAGTGAAAAAATAATTTTAGATTTTGTTTCAAAAGTTTTCTCCTCGGCCGAGCATCTTTTTATTATTGGCTCCACCAAACGCAATTTGGATAAAAAAAAATTTTTTAATCAATTCTTTTTCTATTAATCAGTGGATTCATGACAGTAACGAGAAGAATCAATATTGGTTCAAAATTAAAATTTCATTTAATAATTTAGTTTGTAATATATATTTCGGTCTGATGATGCACAAATACATATCTTTACGTTACGTTTGGTGTATATAATGGTGGTAGAAAGCCAAAGATTCTCGTATTTTTGATATGCGTTCGTTAGATATATAACTAATCTGATTAAACAAAGATACAAAATTAAGTTGTTTTCAAGGAAAGACACTGAAAAGGAAAACACAAAGATAGACGTACGATTGCATTTTTGCATGTTCGATACTTCGATATGCCAAACAGCTTTGTGTACAAGGCATCGCTGATCATAAAATAACCGAACTTTAGCGCTAACAAAGCATTTCTCTGATTAATTTAATGGCGACCACTTGTCACGGCACGACAAATAGTGTTTCTATTTTATATTGATGCCACTGACAATGTTAAATTGGCCGTCGATTCCGGTAATTATGGCGCCAAATAAATAAAAGTTTTACGGAACCTTAAATTTCTTCCAAAGTCAGATTCTCTCGTCTTGTAATACTAGGTCCTTATTAGGGGCTTCAAAGTTCATTCCGAAGATATTAAAACCGCCATCATCAAGCTCCCAAAGTCCTCTTCAAAATTATAGAGAATTCAGAACGAGGCTCCGTCATTTTTACTCTTTATTTTTCTCTTCTAATTGTTTTTTGTTAAGAGTGCGTCTGGATGACAGTTAAGAACTAACTTTTCGGAATCGAAAAGACAAAAACTAGATTTAAAACAAGATATCAAAATAACTTATAGAAATAAAAACAACACAAAATTGGTCAATTAACCCAATAACGACAATTTCTGGGTGAAAAAGACATGTAAAATTTGATATTGTTTAAATAGACGAGAATGTAAAAATAGCCAGGATGTAAACAGTTTCATCCTACCCATTTTCAAATATTTTTTCTTATTTTTAATTTACATCAGGATGCATCCAGTTTCACCCTCGCTATTTTTTAAGTTTAAGCCAGGATGAATCCAGATTCATTCTTGCTATTTTTTTGGTGTCCATTTCACTCATACTAATTTTTACTCGTAAATTAGAACCATGTTTTAAAAATATTTGGGCAATTGACCCAATTTCTCTAAAAACAAGTACTCCCTAAAAAAAAAATTATCACTTTTTTAATTCTGGAATTTTTTTTTATCATTTTTTTAATTTGGCATGTTTATCTATGAGAGTATCAGTTTTTTTTTCCTATCTAGAGTTTTGGTACTCATCGTGTGTCATCGTATGCTTCGAGATTAAATCTTATGTTTCCCCTCCCAACTTTCCATGATTCAGTGATTAGATTTCATCGTTTTTGATCTACTTTTCCTGATCCATTTCATTTTATGCACAATCATTTCATATTTCTGGTTTCATGCCTATCTGTTTTTTGAAAACTTTTTTTTTTTTGAAATCTAAATTTTGTTTTTTCTTTTCAATCGATAATGAATAACTAATCCGCTCTCATTTCTCCCTTTGTCTCTTACAGAATTGCTTTATCCAAAAATGGTGTTGGCCTGGTATAAAGTGTTGATTATAGCGTTGGCTGCTGTTGTTATAATGCTTGTGGAAGCTAAAGTTCTACTGGGATTCCTCATTGTTATTAATTCGGTCATGAAGAAACTTGGATCGGCTATGGCTCATGTCATGAAAGAATGTACTCGTGTCTATCGCACATGGAGGAAAAGGAAAGTAAGGCATAAGTTCGAATTCAATCTTCTCTTATTTCTGATTTGGTCAAGACCTAATCTCATTGTTTCCTTCTCGGCACAAAAGAATAACAAAATTATCTTATACTTATTTCCAATTCAGTTTCAACAAGCACCAAAAATATCGCAATGCCTAATCTTCAGGGATATTATTCGAAATCTATTTTCAGAAACCCTAATTTGATACCTATTTATCAAATCCAAAAAACCCTAAATTACTCTATAATCTTTCAATCTCATACACCATCTCCTATAATGGCTGAGAATACAATCTTGGGAAACTTACAAACCACTGCAAACACTGAAATGTTGGACCTAGCAAGTAAGTTTCGAAAAGCGACTCTGGAATTGAATGCTGAGGAGAATATGATGGTTCTCAATGATAAGGAACTAGACAATGAAAACTCGGATGATGGGCAATGGGATTTTTGCATAATAGGAAAGATTATAATAGAAGGAAGAATGGGTTATGGCATTGTCGAGAAGAATCTACCGTTCACATGGAATTTTATTCCACTGGAAGAAGTTAAAATCATTGAGGTAGATACAAATGTTAAGATTTTCAAGCTGAAGAACAAAGAAGTGGTGGATAAAATCATCGCAAAGGGTCCCTGGAATATTTATGGGTATCTATGTATTATTTTTGATTACTTCTCTGGGTTAATTCATCAACAGCTGGATTGGACAAAACAAGTTTACTGGATCCAACTCCAAATACTGCAACTTGAGGCTATGAATGTTAAAGTTGTGGAAGAAATGGGTAAACTACTAGGTGAAGTTTTAGCTATTGAACCTCCTAATGCCATTCCCGTTGATGGTGTTCCAGTGAAGGTCTGTGTGAACATAAAACTTACTACTCCCCTAAGAAGAGGTGCTCCGGCAATTACTGCTGTAGGAATAACAAAATGGGTTCGATTTTACTATGAAAAGCAACCCAAAAAGCTGTGTAAGGATTGCTTTATCATTAACCATTGCAAGGGAGTCCGTGAAGCTGCAGCTGACTATGTGAAATCTATCCATGCTAAGCCTTATCCATTTGGAGGAACAGGAAAATTGAAGAAGTGCACTCCAATTGGTGCTAGAACAACCACAAGGCCTCAAGGAAGCCATCAAAATATATTCCTTTTGTGCCTCCTAGAGATGGGTTAGCTGTGAGAATTCTTACTGATTCTGATAATGAAGATGTTCAAGCAAGACTAGGAAAGAGACAAAGATCCACTGAACTTAAGTATGCTGAAGAGGTTAATAACACTGAGGGTCCTGCAGATGAACAAACAACAGCTAGAATCACACTAAAGGATAAACATTCTGGAGATACTGTTAGGGAGAATGAGGTACTTCTCAAACTTAAAAGCATTACACTTTCTTTATCTTATTTCTACTGTAAAACTGTTTGTTTTCCCATAACTGTCTTGTTTTCCTTGCATAACTTGCTAGTCATGAAAATTTTATCTTGGAATGTTTGTGGGTATGGAAATAAGGACACTAGGAACCACCTAAAAGACCTTATAAGATCTAATAACCCTGACATTATCTTCCTTATTGAGACCAAAAATAATACAAGAAAAATGAAGCAATATACTTCTAATCTTCATTATCCCAGCTTGTCTTTTTATGATCCTATTGGCACTTCCGGAGGTCTTTGCCTCCTTTGGAAAGATGGTATCAATATTAAGTTGGTAGATTCCAAACTTAATATGATACATTGCACTGTTGAGATTGATGCTAGAACCAAAAACTCCTTAGTGACCTTTCTGTATCGTGCCCTTGATCCCTTGGATAGGAATGAACAATGGACTTACATGGAGAACATTGCATATCAATTAAAGTTACCTTGGATTATAGCTGGTGACTTAAACTTTGTTCTTTCTCAAGATGAGAAAGATGGTGGAAACCAAGTTAGTCAAACTGTTTTAGATGAGAACAAGGATTTGCTTGATAGAAATGGTTTGCATAGCTTGAACTTTATAGGAAATCCCTTTACTTGGACAAATAGAAGAAAAGGACAGGCTCTTATTCTTGAAAGACTAGATAGATTTCTAGCCAATGATTCCTGGTTAAACTCTTATCCTACTTGTGTTGTCTATCATTTAATTCCTAATGCTAGTGATCACTGTCCAATCATGACGTCTACTGCTAGACTTCAAAATGATACCTATAAACCTTTTAGACTAAACAAAGCCTGGTTTAGGGACAATGGTTGTAAAGCCATCATAGAAAAAAGCTGGAAAGTCCACACTAATTTCTCTCATGCTTATAGAGTTACTAAGTCTCAGTTTAACACAAAACAGGAACTTAGAAAATGGAATCATGTAAATTTTGGCAACATTAATACCCAGATCCATAAAATTAAGTGCCAATTAAAAGAGTTAAACAGGGCCAGCAATGTAGATAATACTAGTTTGATTGAGGAGCTTAAGTGCAAATTGAATCATTGGTATGATATAGAGGCATATTTTTGGAAACAGAGAAACAAAAATGAGGACCTAAAAAATGGGGAAAGAAATACTGCTTATTACATCAAAAAGTGAATTTTAGAAGGAAGAAAACAAATATAGATACTCTTCAAAATTCTAGAGGTGACTGGCTTACTGATAGAACTGAGATTGCAAACACTCTTAAAGACCATTTCTTCAATATGAGTAGGTCTACATTTCCTTCTAATGCTGATGAGTATTTTAACAATGTTGTCCCCTGCATATCTGATGATGATAATGAACTGTTAACTGCTATACCTATGCATGATGAAATAAAAAATGTAGTTTTTGGTATGCATCCTTGGACCACCCCTGGACCAGATGGATTCCCACCAGGCTTTTACCAAAAAATGTGGCCAACTGTAGGAGATGACATATTTAATATGGTCCAGGCCTTTTTTCACTCAAAACATCTGTTAAAACAGCTCAACCATAATTTTACTGCCTTAATACCAAAGAAGAATTGCCCGGTTTCTGCAGTGGATTTTAGACCAATAAGCCTTTGTAATGTGAGCTACAAAATCACCTCTAAGCTCCTAGTTACTAGACTGAAACCCCTGTTAAATAAATTCATATCTTCTTTTCAATCTGCATTTGTCCCTGGTAGGTTGATTCAGGATAACATTGTCATGGCACATGAGTTAATTGATACCATGAAAAAAACTAAGAGTGTTAAGGGGTGGATGTCCATTAAACTTGATATGAGTAAGGCTTTTGATAGGGTTGAATGGAGCTTTGTCTTACACAGTCTAAAGAGTCTAGGCTTTTCTCAGAATTGGTGTGATCTTATTAGTCAGTGCATTACAACTGTTTCTACTTCTATTCTTTTGAATGGGTCACCAGGTGAATGTTACAAACCTCAAAGAGGCTTAAGATAAGGAGACCCTCTGTCTCCTTATCTGTTTATTCTTTGTATGGAATCTTTTTCTAGAAGTCTTTTTACTGCTGATAAAAACAATCTTATCCATGGATGTACTGTTACTAAATCTTGCCTTTCTGTGAGCCATTTGTTCTTTGCAGATGATTGGTTGCTTTTTGCTAGAGCTAACCCTGAAGAAGCTACTAATATTGTTGCCATCATTGATCAATTTAGTAATTACTAAGGTCAATCTGTGAATTTTGAAAAATCTGGCCTAGCTTTCAGTCCTAAGGTGCCAAACAACATAAAGTGTGAAATTTCTAACATTTTACATATTCAGAAAATGGCTTTGCAGGATAAATATTTAGGAGTACCATTATTACTCCAGAAGAACAAGGTAGAATCTTTTTCCCCTTTAATGGATAGATTCAGTGACAGACTAGCTCCATGGCAATTCAAGTACATTGCTCAACCAGGTAAGACCACCCTTACTCAATCTGTTCTAGGAACCATTGCAAGCCATCATATGTCTGTGTTCCCCATGCCAAAAACAGTCACTGATAAGATGGATGATGTGCAGAGAAATTTCTTTTGGAACAAAAGAAATGGTGAAAAGGGCCTCAACATAAAGAAGTGGAACCATATTGCTTATCCCAGAGACCTAGGTGGCCTTAACATTAGGCAATCTGCTATACTAAATAAAGTTCTTTTAGCAAAATTAGCTTGAAGGATGATAGAAAACCCTGATGCTCCTTGGGTCATTCTTCTTAGTCATAAATACTTCAAGGGTTTTAATCCTATTAACTGTGAACTTTCTAGGTAGGGCTCTTGGGTGTGGAAAGGCATTTGTGATGGATTAGATATCATAAAGCAATTCTACTGCTGGCAGATTGGGGATGGGAATGACATCTCTATTTGGAAAGACAAGTGGATACCTACCATGAATGCCCCTCCTAAATCCAATTTTGTCTCTTCTAATATTAGTAAAGTTCCATTTGATTGATCATGAAACCAAAAGTTGGAGGATAGATATTTTAGAAGCCCTTTTTGATAGTGAAACTAGCAGGGCTATACAAGATATAAGAATACCAATTTCAGGTAATGACATCATAAGATGGAAACCAACAACCAATGAGGAATTCTCTGTTAGAAGTGCTTACAGGGCTATCTTAGACAGTGTCCAACCTAGACCTCCAAACAGTGAAGAAAATGTGTGGAAAGATCTGTGGAAAACTAATCTTCCCATTAAGGTGCAACACTTTCTTAGGAAAATGCTTCACAAGTGCCTACCTACTAGAGATAAGCTTTCTAGACATCCTGCTCATCCTGCTACCCAATGCCCTCTTTGTAGAAATCATGATGAGAATCTTTAACATCTGTTCTTAGATTGAACTGTCTTCATTTCTGTTTTAAGAATTGTTGATGCTAACTGTTTGCAGCTTCTTCAACTAATGCTACTCATTTCAAAATTATTTGCTTTACAATGTGGAAAATTTGGAAAACAAGATGTTGTGTTGTTTTTGATAACCTGCAGGTGAGAATAAATGATGTTGTTGTGGGTATACAAACTCATCTAGCTGTCTGGCAAAGAGTCCAAGGGGTTTCTCCAGTGGTTAGGAATGATCATATTCCTGTGATTAAAACAAAAATCTGGAGTAGACCAGAGCTACATGAAACTAAAATCAACTTTGATGCAACTTTCTGCAAGTTTAATAAACACACTGGAATAGGTCTAATTCATCGTGATTTTGCAGGTGCAAGCAATGGAGCTAGGGGATGCTGTACGAGAGCCTTAGACCCGGAGCAAGCTGAAGCTTTGGCAGCCTTTGAAGCAATCAAGTGGGCTAAGGAAAAGGGTGTTACAAAGCTTCACCTAGAGGGAGACAACGAAAGAGTGGTGAAAGCACTTAACGGATCCAAAGGAATAGTGAACTGGATCAATGCAGGCATCATAAGAGACTCGAGTTTTATTCTAAATAGTTTTAGCACATGGAAATGTACTTTTGTCCATCGTGAAGCAAATAATGTCGCAGACACTATTGCAAAAAAAAGCGTTATCTTTTTCTAGTACTCAAGATTGGCAACATAATCTGCCATCTCGGTTGAATGCAGCTACTGAAGCTGATAAATCTTTGTTACTTTCAAACTCTTAATTCTCAATAAAATTCTTTGTTTTTCGTATTAAAAAAAAATCTACTTTCAATACGAACTCCTTACCAATTTTAGAGCTAGGTCATTTTGGAGTCTTCTGAAACCTACTGGAAGCTAGGTTCATATATATAACCGCAACTAGGCCATTGCCTGCTCATTTGTATCTACCCATGTATTCACAATTTTTACCATCTCTTCATCACAAGGTATTTATTGTAGAGCTCACACGACATAGGACTGTTTCCTTGAGCTTCTCTTTCTATTCATGGCAATGTTCCCTGTACAAACTTGGCTTAAAAGCTGGTCTTTGGCACAAACTGTACAAAGGCGTGGGGTGTCTTTATTAACCACCACGAGCTCCTCCTTTTCCTCTATTACTCACCCTCCAGCACCTTCACATGGATGACATATATCAAAAGAAAAGAGAAGAAAAAAACACCCGCCATTTCACGTGAGTACAACTGTAATTCTAACTGACAAATACAAAAAAGGGTCCCACAAATAACGAGATATTTTGGTGGGTCCAATTCTCTCCTCCTATTCTATTCTCAGTGTTTCTAAAGTAAAAGACAAGTGGTGCTTTTGTGGAGTTGTTGGTGTTGTATATAGCTGTCAAAAACTATTGTCCACTGACGAAGCATTTTTAATCATAATACAAGCATTTTTTTAGTGTTCGTTGAGGGTAACAAGTAACAACAACCAGATGGGTTCACACAATTCTAACTAGTTGATATAAAATTGGATTTTAGCTTAAGACTGGTACATTCATTCTGTGGATATGAATTGAAAAGGACCCAAAATGGAAGTTGAATTTTAGCTGATGACCTTTGTGGACAAATGGTGGATCCATGTTACGGGATAGATTTCTGATCAGCTCAAATCCTGAATCATGATGATTTTTTTTTCTTAATCAGCAAAAAATTTGGTGTTAGTGAATTCTGAATTCAGGTCACTGGTATCATCACCCGACAGTTTTATCATTATACTACAACGACATTAGCCATATCATGTTAATCGGTTATTTGTGCACACATACATTGTTTTTTTTTTTTTTTTTTTTTAAACCAGTTAAGGATTTGGTCACAAGACTATGGCATGCACAAGTTCTAGTTAAGAAACCTAAAACATTATCAAACTTGTTAGGGGATCACTGTTTTAGGAAAATGGGTAGTTTCACTAGTTTGGGATTTGAGGAAGGATGTATGATGGTTGTGATAAATTATGCATGTGGGGATGGTACTTGTATAGAGACAAAGAAGCTTGGTCCTTACAAAATGTTCCCCCTTTAGCCTTACCATCTTAAGTTCACTTATTGCTTTATTTTATTTTTCTCGCTTGGCCTCTCGACATCCAAAATGCTTCATAGAAATAATATGGATTTCTACCAAAATCTCTGAAAATCATTTCATCATATACAAATGCTAATCGACTCGTTTAGACTGTAAAATTTGTGGTCATGAATCCATGTTCATGTGGAGGTGAGAGAGGTGCAATGGTGGGAAACACTTAATTATACGAAAACAAATGCGTCCATAAAGGAAGCACCATGGATTATGACAACACTGCCGGGCACACTCATATCGTGGGAGACTACAAACAATCATTTACTCGGAGCAATGGATGGAAATTTATACGTTCAGTGGCATTTTCGTTGGGCTCTGATTCATGCAGTGTGCTTGTAAGTTGTTGTGCACGTTTTGGTTCTACTTCTCCGCCTCCAGATTGAACAATGGGTATTAGGCTATTAGCTGAAGTAGAGAAAATGTTAGATATCGGAATATCGCGAGATTATTAGAGTGTTTCTCTCATTTTAAGTGTGAGTTGGAATGGTACTATGTGCATGGCCTGCAGGCACACCAAAAGTGTGAGTTGGTCAAAAGTATGAGTCGGAATGGTCTCATGTGATTCTTATTTGAACTGAATGTTATTCTTTATGTATATATAGATAAAAACAATTCTTTTCTAATCACAAACACACTTCTCTTCGACTTCATCTTTGTGATCATGTCTAGTTCTAGTTCTTCATCTACTATTGGTGGTTTTACCCAAACTGAAACTAATTCTGATGAAACGAAAGGTGATTTTGAAAGGACCTATTGTTGTGGAGTAATCAAACTAAAAGGATTTTTCAATCGGACCACCACTAAACAGACGAGTAAAAAGAAGGAAAAGAAAGAAGAAAACTCGGAAAAAGAAAAGGCGGAGGCGGGAAAGACAGAAATAAAAGTCTAGCTTTTTACTAGGTTCAGAGGGGAGCCATGTTGGGGAGGATTAGTCAGAGTGAATGTTGATCTTCATTTCTGATTAGTGAGAGTGAATGTTGATTTTCCTTTATTGTCTTTTATAAATAGGAAAAAGTCGTTTTTAATAATTATCATAATAAAATATTTTTCTTAATAAATTTGGTTATGTTTTTCTTCTTATTTTTTCGATAAATAATTTCGAGAAAGACAAAGGAAAAATGTGGACTAGAAAAAAGACCAATATTGTCGTTCTATTCTCTCATCTTTAAGTTCATTCTTCTAAGACCATCAATTATTTGTAAATGCTTGTTAAAAATTATTACCAAAATCACTTTTCTATTTATGATTATTCATAAGTATAAATTAATTAATTCTCACAATTTCAAACAAATCAAATTTCCAACTTCCATTACTTGGAGTACCAAGAAAAACTTACAATAGCAGCAACAAAGAGAGATTCATGACAAAATTCTTCGTTGACACAAAACCCCAACGAAGATCAATTTATTCATTAGATGGACGCAAATTTCTCTAAATAGTTAGCAACATAAAATGGATTATCAATTTATTTATAAGAGGGACGAGTTACTATTCAATTAATTTACACTATTATAGAGATAGTTGCGCTTTTCTTATCAGATTCGAGTTCTTCTTTTTCCAAGTTCAAATATTTTTATATTATTCTTTGTTTATAATCTCCCGGAAAAGAATGTAAGAGACTTTTATCCTACTCAAGTTTAGTTGTTTTATTTCGCCTTACCTGCTGCCATAGGGGTACTAGTTTGCTTAAGCGGATATAAATGTTGTAGTTACTCTAGTGAAGGTTATTTTGTCTTGTATAGATTCTGATACCCCAAGTAAATTAGTGTTGTCGTGGCAATGTTGGATTTCATGTTCAATATTTTTCTTTTTGACATACTAAGTTTTTTTCTTTCTAAAAACAAAAGGTTAAAATTTAAAAGAGGAATTTCAAAAGAAATCGTAAAGTTATTATTGATGAAAAATTTCCAACTATAGAGACCAAAACTAGTTGGGCATCCTCAAAGATCCATAAGCTAGAACACTATAACATAATGGTGGGACTTAACTGCAAAAGTGAGTTCTTCCCTAGTTTTAACTCATTTACCAAAAGTTATGTCCTTCCAAAGAGTCCAGCAAATTACAAAAGGTTGTAAATTTAAATTCTTAAGAGATACCATGTCCATTGGTCATAACCAAAATCAAACCAGTATATTCCTATAGTTGGGTACCCATGAAAGTCGTATTAGAAATGTTCCCGGTCCTAACCTATATTTATATGATTTGCATACATGTTTATGGTTTCTAGAACTATATATATATATATATATATATTATGCATTAAAAGTAAACCCACGATTATCGATCTAGGGATGCACATGGGAAGGTATCTTCGAATTTTAAAATGAACCAGAATCAAGACTGTAAGAATCGCGTCTAGATGTTTAGAAGTCGTTAGAAGTTGGAACCAACTTCCAAAATCGGTTCGATCCTAAATTGTATATTTTTTGAAACGGCAGAGCATGGTACCAAGTACGCTACCAAAAAAATCCGTCTCGAAAGTTATAGATAATTCGTTGTGTGTAGATTCATATTGTAAACATAGACAAGGAATATCTTTGGATAATCTCAATTACAAATTTTTAAAGCATAGGGATTTATTAACATACAACCTGTTATACTTTTTAACATTAAAGATAAACTATATAATACATAAAGTAAAAGTAAAGCAACACACTAGAAATTTTGTTAACGAGAAAAACTGCAATGCAGAAAACCCTGGGACATCAGGTAGTTTGAATATACACTGTATTAAACCACTAATAAACACTAGCCTACTATATGACTTCGGTATATAATGTAGTTGAGACAGAATAAATCCTCCAATCTACTCTGCTGCATTAATGCTCCCACTTCTCTTGATTCTTGCAAGAACCTACTCACTTTATTCTCCTAGATGATGTCCTTTATAGACTTAGAGGTTGCTTCATAGTCAATCATGAAGACTGTCGCTACTCTGCCTCAAATAGGATGCCTAGTGATTTTCTTTCTGATGCAAGATCAATGAGACAAAAATCCATTCCCCGATTTAGGCTAATATAAATCTAAAAGACTAGGAGGTATTCACTTTAAAAGTTATAGAGATATTTAATCAAGTATCTTTACAAGAATATCAAACTAAAACTTAATCTAAGATGAATTCTTGTGGAAAACTTCTAAACAAGATTTTAATTGATAAGAGTTATACTAAATTGTGATTAAATTTTTCTATCTAATCTGGATTTGATCAGTAATTCTTGATTGGTCTTATAACATAAGAGAATGACCTTAGGATAGACAAGGATTTACAAATAGATCAAATACAGATACATGTTATGAAACTATCTTTTTAGAATATAGGTGTACCTGTGCTTCACGAATCCTTAGTGAAGTCTATCAAAGTCGTACCTTAAATCTCAAATATACTTAGGTGTTTAGAGGATAAAATTTGCAACAAGATACACATAGTGTAAGGATTTTGTTTTCTATGTTTCTAATATCTCTAATTTATAGTAATCGATCAAGGATGGGTTTCTTAAGATATAAGCGAAAAATTTCATGCAACCCAAGTTAGCTCTCAATTGTAAAATCTGAGTCATTTCCTGAGAACATTTTTTTTTAGCTAGAACTAGAATTGCATTGAGGTTCATTTCTTATTTTGAAGTAGTAGACCATATTTAGCTCAAGTAAATTACATGAAAATAATAGTTACCAAAGATAACTTCGAACTACCAAGAGGAAAGAGCTAGACTTTTACGCAAAAGAAACTAGCTAAGAAATACCAAATCGTAAGTGTGTGAAAGTTTTCCTTGAAAATCAAAGAAGGAATGTGAGTGGACCTAGATTTGGAAATATGGTCGATTGCACCTTTTAGGTTCGTGATCTCATATATTAGGTTAACAAACTCAAATAAGTTTCTGTGTTCGGGAACTTCAAAACCTTATTAGGTTCGCGAACTTACAACAGTAAGTTCACAAAATCAAAGTGATTTTGGGTTCAAGAACTTTTAAAATCGACTAGGTTCTTACACAAAATCAGTTTTGACAATTAAAAATAATTTTTGGGTTCAGGAACTTCAAAGTTCACTAGGTTCGTGAACTCACAGAAGTAGGTTCACGAACTCAAATGAAGTTTGCAGTTCAGGAACTTGCGAAATTGAGTGAGTTTGCAAACTCACAAATTACAAACTCAAATGCACGAATTCTCATGACCTTTCTCACTTGGTTCGTTGTTTATGAAAGCTTCAAGTCAATCTTCGATATGGAAATATCACTAGATACTCGCTAATGGCTTATCTATGATATGATCTTTATTTGTATATGATCATTTACTAAAGTCCTTGACTTTGCCATGATAGATAGATAGATAGATATAAAAGAAGCTTGAAAGGGAAACACAGTCTTCGTTACTGAAATAACGAGGGTGCCAAGTACACCACAATGTTTTCGATATCAACCTATGCAAGACAAACACTGTGCAATCTAATACAAATAAGCACTATCAAGGAGATTACTTAAACAATATGTACACTTGGTATATAGCGTAAGTTCGAATTCGAACCAATCAATGAGATCAAACCAGGTGTTGATTAACATACTATTGTATTTACTTTAATTATAACGATTAAGCAATATAATACGGAAGTTAAGTAAATCACACGATACACAAGATTTTGTTAATGAGGAAAACTGCAATGCAGAAAAATCCCGGGACCTAGTACAGTTTTGAATACTCTTAGAATTAAAACGCTATACAAAGATTATTATAACTTCGTATAGTTGAGACCAAGTAATGTAACTTCAAGTTACTTAGTTCCTTCAGTATCCCTGCGCCTACAAATAATTTGATCTATGTACGTGAATCCCATTATCTCAAGTCGTTTCACCTGCTATGAAGACTTCAACAACTCAACTTCTTTGGATCGTAATCTGGAACAGTAAAGGAATAATATGTTTTAGTAACATCTCTATCAATCTCCAAGACCAACCAAGTTAACCATATATCAGTTGATAACAATAATCAATCCTAGTTTACAAACTATCAAAGTAGATCTGAAAGAGACAAAAATAGATTTCCGATCTATATGACAAGCTTTAAAAAGTCTATTCGAGATAGACTGCTTTGTGGGATTCTAGTCAATCAAGTGTGCATGAAGTTATCATAAAGATCAGAATACCAAAATAAATCTTCCAGTCTTTAATCTTTAGTCTTCAAAGTACCTATACAAACAACTTGATTCCAGTAATGATCGATCACACACATAATGGAGTCTCTCAATAATGGATGATCAAGAGTCCTATCATTAGATCTAGATGCAATAAAAAAGATCTAAAACCGTCGATTCTTGGACAAGTTCAAGTGAACTTATATATCATAAGAGAAGGATCACATAATAAAAAAACTAGATATATCAAGGTTCAACTTTACCGTTAGTTTCAAATCAATAATCGAAAATTAAAATACCAATACGATTATTCGTTTGTCAATGACGGTACCGCTAGAACTTATTTTATCCCACAAAAGTCTTTAAATGAACCGCGCATAAGAGATTTCACCTAATTAGGATACTCTTCTCACGAACGAGTATTACAAGAATACTACTACTGGGGTTCCCACACTAACAGTTACGTATCATGTCAAATGGATGAGTTTGTAAGAATACAATATCTTCTATTTATAATGACCAAGGAATGTTTGGAAAACAAGGAATTACCAAATCCACAAACCCTAAAAATATGCAATAAATATATATTTTCGGTTTTGTTTTCTTTCAACTTGTAATCCTACATATGTACTGATATCTCTCTTGGATGACAACTAATATTATCTAGCATACAACATATTCGTTATTAATATAGCAACAAAAGATATGCTTATCCTCTGGGATATGGAAAGCATATGATAAGCACGTAAGTGTGACGCATTTTCACCCATAACTACATTATCTAGGACTCATGTTATTTCTAATAAAGTTGTTTTAAGTCTTTTCTAGGGAATAAGCTCTTGCGGCAAAATTGGCTCAAAAAGTGGTGTTTTACACCCCAGGATAGAGTACTAAAGGCACCCCAGAAATGCACCGGAAGCACCCCAGAAATACACCGGAGGAACCCCGAAAAAATTACTATCTACGCCCAAAAATTACTATTGCACCCCATAAGACAAGTGCTAAAGGGACACCCGTGCAATATTAGGGGGAGGACATCTTCTTCTCAAATTCAAAAAATGAATTTTGGCGGGAAAACGTTTCTCTTCACTGGCAGAATTTCGATCGGATGTTTAGACGTGATTTAGTGAGATTCAATCCCTTAAATTTAGTGGGTAGACGTGATATGGTTATAGAAAGCTAGTATGGGTGATTTTATCGATCAAATTTGGCTGGATCACTTGGTTTAATCCAAACAGGGAGTTGGAGGAAAAACACGAGCTTGCACGAGTTGTGAGAAATTTAAACGTGTACTGCACGTGCTTGGAAGACTTAATCGATATCCTGGAGCGTGAAGAAGGTATAGAAGGAAAGAAATACAGCTTCAGATGCGTGAAAATCAAAATCAATGATAAAAATGGAAAAAAATATACCCGAGTAAAAGAAGATTATTTGTAGTTAATGGAGGAGATTCAATGTCGAAATGATGTATAAATAGGTTCCTAGGATCACATAGAAGGGGTGTCGAGAGTTTGGGGAGCTGCGGAGAGCCAGAGAAGAAGAAATCCGAGTTTTACAAAACTCGGTTTCTGCTGCTGCTGATGATGATGAACATCAAGAACACGAAGAACAAAAGCCCGTAAAGGAAAGTCGTTGCAAACTGTCGCTTAATTGCGGCAGTTCCCATTCCTTTCCAGCGACTGTGCAACAGTGTTTACAACACTTGTCTTTTATCGTTCATTTTGTGACGATTTTTGTGCGTCGCAAAATCCTGTTCTACACCATTTTCTCTTTATTTCATCTTTGTAAACCATTTTTGAGCCTAAATAAATATTTTGAGAGCACGTTTACTATGATGAGCTAAACCCCATAATTGGGGCGATGGAGGAAGCCTTATTTCACACTTGGGTAATTATATTTAATTCTTTTCATGACTTTTGCATTAATTTTAATTGAAATTATGATTTGATTTAATTAGTTGTCATTTGATTAGATGGGTCATGCTTAGCTTAGGTGATTTGATGTACCATGCTTAACATTTACATTTAATATTTTGAGAATCTATCTTGGAAAAACTAAGAGTCACTTTATTTTATATTTTTATTTAGCTATAATTGTTAAAAGAATTATTATTTGAACCTTAAGAAATGAATTTGGTGGAATCCTAAGCCCTAGTACCTCTCGCCCACTTTGTTAATATTTTTGTATATAATTTTTATTAAATTTATAAACTCGAATCTTCACAAGTCTTAGAGTTCGAATCCTATTTACCACTACTACAACAAAGTTGAAAACACATCAGCATACAATTCGAATATTTGAAAGATATTTAGAATATTTCAGCTATGGGATCTTTCCTTGAGTATCAAGGAAAATACTTAAACCTTAAGTAATAATATTTTAGCACATGTTCAAGTATATTATGTCGACATCTTGTGAACTTTCCTTTCAAACCAAAATGCATTTCACTATTTATGCAAACCCTAAAGTAATAGACAAACCGAAAACACAAACTTGATTAAACTAAGGATCGGTTCTGCTAGAGATCCATGGGTCAGTCCTAGTAGAGATCCTTGGGACTGGTCCTAGGAAAGATCACAGGTAAGGGGTCGGTCCTATTACATATTCTTATGATCGGTCCTAGTAAAGATCCTTATCTAATGGATCGGTCCTAGAATAGATCTTGATTCCTACGAAACAACTTTCGTATTTCTACTTCCTTAAAGTCATGTAGTTAAACATAGTTTTCAAGGTACAAAATCAACCTAAATTTAAACACACTAAGTAATAATAATTACTAAGTAGTATTATGTCGAGTCTATGAAGACCAATAGATAAACTATATTTCGTAACTCCATATACTAAAGTTGTATAAAATAACTAGTATATCTTTCCTTAACAATTTGATCATAATGAAATGATCAAGTCACCAATGCTAGAGATACATAAATAAATTCATATGTTATGTTTTCAATATTAAAGACTTGAGAGAAACGTAGATATAATAGAACAAGTCAAGTTTGTGTTACTAACCTCGAATGGAAGGATGATGTGTTCGTCGATGTTGATACGTCTTTAGTTTCTTCAGAGTAACACAGGCGAGTTTAAACATTTCAATTATTTCTAGTCTAACCTAACGAAGTTGACTCTAGTAATCAAATCAAGCAGCTTCGAGTTTTCGAATTAAAGATATGATAACCAAATTTGACATACCAATGCTTGACGGGTTCAACCAAATAATGCTCTAAAAATAACTGATCCATGACCATTATGCATGACCGTTATCCAAGTTTTAGACCACCTGGGAGACATTAATATTAAATATTTAAATATCAAAGTACTACATATATATAAACGTATCTTTTTGGGGATCCATGCACAACTCTAAGCACACACCATCTAACAATATTTTGCATACGTTTTTTAATAAAGATCATACGACAATTGTTATAGAACTGCTCGGTTGAACCCATAGTTTTGCTATCTCAAGCTTGTTGTCAATGTTAGTTGATCAAATTTATATCTTGATTTCTCGTTTACTAAGTCAAGTCTCAGACTAGGTATAAAAGTTGGTAGTTGAGTGTTGAAGGATGATTTTAGTTTTGGTTCTACAAGTCCTAGCCTCAACACAACCAATTCTGTTAGAGCATAGCTCGGTTGAACCCACCAAGCGTTGGTATGTCAAGTTTGGTTGTCATATTTTAGTGAATCAAAACTCATTTAAAGAGTCGCTTGATTATTTACTAGAGTCAACTTCGTATAGGTTAGCTTGAAAGTATTAGGATATGAGACATTACAAGTATTACGTGAAGACTTGAAGAATGTGAAGAAGTGAGGAGCTACAACAACGACATCATCCTTCCACTTGAGGTTAGTAATATTTGACTTGAACTGTTTCATTCCCTAACGTATCTTTCAAGTCGTGCATATTGAAAACATAACTGCGAAGCTGTGAATGATTATACTCTAGTTAGACATAGTATTAAGGAATACAATACGAAGTATAACGCTTATCTTTTGAACTTCGTATATAAGACATCGACATAATCGTATGAATGCTATTGTGATTATGTATGGGTATGGGTGAAGATTTCGTCCTAGGAAACAATGTTTTACATTCGTTTAAAGGAAGTAAATTCATGAACTTGTTTTATGAATCGAAAGGGAAATCGCTAGGCTTATTGGTATTGTTATTCATTGCAAATCTTTTGAATTACCAATATGTGTGTTTAGTATAACCGCTCATAACTTGTTTATGTATGTTGGTAAAACTATTCACAAGGCCTGACTTTTGTATTGGTATGACTTTTATTAGTGAAACCGATCTTAAGTAATCACCTGAGATGATATGATCGATTTGTTGTAATTGGTATGACCAGCTTTAGAAATTGGGGAACCGATCCTCGTAAGAGGTGCAACCGATCACAAAAGGGGAATCGATCCTTGTAAGAGGTGCAACAAGTTTTTAGTTATTGGGAACCGATCCTATGAACATGTGCAACACGTTTTTAGTTATTGGGATCCGATCCTATGAACACGTGCAACAAATACAAGTTAGATACCATATATATGTGGGAACCGATCCTAGTACCTAGTCAACCAAGTTTTGGAAACTAGCGTGACTAATTCTAGTACCCACATGGAGGTAGAACCGAAACTTGTTTTGGTAGAACCGTGAAACCCATGATTGGTGATTTGATAGGATAATCAATCACATAGTTCTTGGAAGTCAGATGAACCAATTCTAAACTTGTTTGGAAGTGTGGCAAATCGGTTCCAAGATGGTAAATATGAAAAAGGATTTACCAAGTAAACATGTCGACATACTTTGAACATGTGCAGTAATGCTTATCTTTTATTGTTCAAAGATATTCCTTAATAGCTAAAGGAGAATCCCGGATCGAAATAAATTGAGAATCTTTTAATTAATGTTTTTAGTTTTATAATCTTTTAATTTCCAGCAATTAAAATGCATATCTTTAGAAAATAAAAATTGGTAATGTGCATTTACTAATTGGAGATTTTCTACTGAGATTTCGGTCAATATTTAGACAAAGCATTTCCAGGAATTATGGAAACCGAATTTGGTAATATATTGCATATCTTGAGAATATTTTCGGTTTTGGAAATTCCTTGGTGTCCAAACTTCCTTGGTCTATAAATATTAAAGTTTGCATTTCAAGCAAACTAATCCTATGAGCCAGCAAAACTACCTAGTTGTGTTGTTACTGGTGGAGCCACCTATTCGGAGAGGAAAGTAACCTAATTATGCGAAATCTCTTACGACCTCTTAGTTTAAAGACTTCTTTGGGATTGAGAAGTTCTATTAGTACCGTTGGTGGGAAACTAGATAATTGCAGTTTATTATTAGTTTTCGATTGATTTTATTGACTAATGGTTGTTGAACTTTGATTACACCTAGTTTGTTTATGCTTGAGAATATTCTCTTCTGATATAAGATTCACTCAAACTAGATTGAAGTTTCGACGGGGATCTTTAGACTGTTTGTAGATCTAAAGACGTCTTGTGATAATCCATTGTTAACAGACTCCGTTTTGTGTGTGATTGATCACAAGAGATTCAAGTTGATTGTGTGCAGGTGTTTATTGAAGATCTAAGAAGATTTGAAGACAATGAAGATATTTGGGTTTATAATCTTTGGTGTGCACAATACTTGTTTCGGCTGGAAAAGGATCCAACTATAATCGATTTATCTTTGTGATAGATTGGATTGATTAGTTGAGTAGATCGGCATCAATACAATTCTTTGTGATTCAAAGTATTGATTGCAAAATCTTGACAATTACTTTGGAAGTTGTTATTAGATAGATCTAAGGACCTGACAAAGGAGTTTATTGGGACAAACCAAAGAGCATTTTTTCAAACTCATATCACTTGATTGAAAAGAGTTGTTACCGAACAGATTTGTTGTTCCTTTACTGTTTGGAATTCGAACCAAAGGAATTGTTCCAAGTGCGTGACTTACTGCAAGTTGGAGGCGCAAGGATACAGACACAACTAGGTGAACTATAGGTTTAGTTGCTTGGTCTCAACTATACGAAGTTGGTTTATATTTTGTATAGCGGCTTAATCCTGAGAGTATTCCATTCTGGACAAGGTCCCGGGGTTTTTCTGCATTTGCGGTTTCCTCGTTAACAAAATCTTGCCGTGTCTTTTACTTTTCTATTTCCGCAATTATAATTGTTTATTATAATTAGAAGTAAAATACATAAACGTTAATTCCTATTTACTTGATAGAAATCCTATTGTGTTTGGTTAATTCCAAACCTTTTATCAAGTAAACATACTTCGTTGTTGTATTGTCTCGATCTTGTATCCATAGTCAATCACACAAGTTATCTTGTTGTCGTATTGTCTCGATCTCGTAAGCATAGACGATCACACGAAGTGTGAACCGATTAGTTGTATTGTCTCGACTCAGTCCATAGACAATCACTTTCGGAGAAAGGACTTATGGGTGGAAAAGTTTTAGATTGAGGTATATTTGGGTATCATCGTCTTTTCAAATTCCCAAGAGGAGAGAGAGAGAGAGGGGAAAAAGGATCCCCTTCTATTGTAATATATGTCTCTTTATATAGACTTTTCAAAAGCCCCTTCCTTTTATGATATCATGCCACATGTCCTAAACCTCCTTAATTACTACTTATGTCATTCCTTCTCTAATACAACCTCCTTCTTTCCTATTAATTCCTCCATTGTCCTTTCCATTTTATGGATACTTTCTTAGTGGACTTGGGCTTTAGGCCCCAAGTCCCCATGTTTCATGTTGGGTTTGCCTCCCTTTTGGGGGGCAAACTAGCCCGACTAAGGGGTAATATTTTTCATGTATCAACATTAGTCCCCTGACTATTGGGTTAATTTTCAAATAACCCGATAGTCATTTTACATTTCATTCTAGCTCCCCTTGTACTGTCTTCTCGAGTCGAGTCCCCAGTCCGCAAGTTTGAGGAATTTATGAAATGAGATAGTTTTTTTTTGTAAGAAATTTTCATCATGCACGCGGGTGTTTGGGTAGGCATGGCGTAGACATGGCGTAGACTTTACTTATCCCACTTGAGGGTTTCAGTGTGAGTGTGATGAAGACATGGCGTAGACTTTACTTAGCCCCACTATTTTATTTTTTCTAGCTGTTCCGTGTGGTTGGGATGTCTTAGCTTGTATCCCCGTCTTACGAACTGGCGTGCCCGTTAGTGTTGAGTATGCTATGGACTCCCAGACTGATTCGTCAAAACAAAGCGCGTAAGGAATATGATGAACATGAAGACCCTTTTTCATTCACGCGTGGGAGACAAGCTAAATACGATTATACAAGATATCTACAAGTTGGTAGCGCGTATCATGCCTCGATGAGGGGGATGGGGCATGTGGTTAAACGCGTCTGTTTTTTATTGTTGAATAATCCCCCCCCCTTTTTTTGTGTGGAGGATGGTCTAGGGTGTGCCTATTCCCACTTTGTTTTTTTGTAGAGGATGGGCTAGGGCGTGCCTAGTCCCCCCTTCTTTTTGGTGGAGGATGGGCTAGGGCGTGCGGTTAAACACACCTAGTCCCCTCTTCTTATTTTTGGTGGAGGATGGGCTAGGGTGTGCCTATTCCCCCCTTACTTTTTGGTAGAGGATGAACTAGGGTGTGCGGTTAAACGCGCCTAGTCCCTCCTCTTCTTTTTGATGGAGGATGGGCTAGGGTGTGCCTATTCTACCCTTCCTTTTTGGTGGAGGATGGGCTAGGGTGTGCCTTGTCTCCCCATCCCTTTTGGTGGAGGATGGGCTAAGGTGTGCCTATTCCCACTTTGTTTTTTTGTAGAGGATGGGCTAGGGCGTGCCTATTCCTCCCCTTCTTTTTGTAGAGGATAGGCTAGGGTGTGCTTAGTCTCCCTTCTTATTTTTGGTGGAGGATGGGCTAGGGTGTGCCTATTCCCCCTTACTTTTTGGTAGATGATGAGCTAGGACGTGCCGTTAAACGCGCCTAGTCCCCCCTTCTTCTTTTTGGTAGAGGATGGGCTAAAGCGTGCCTATTCCCCCCTTCTCTATGATTTTTTTGTTGTTTGTTTTTTGTTTTTTTATTATTTGTGGGATATTAATATGGTGCTTGGTTAACTATTAGTTCGTTATTGGTGTTTCTTGTTATTCTTGGTTTCATAAAGCATCGACTATTCGTGGTTATCTCTTCCTTTTGTTTTGGAAGGATGTATGGGGTTGGGTGAGCGTTTTTATAACGCGCCTACTACCCCTTTTCTTTTTATCAGAAGGAAGCGGTGGGTTGGGTAAGCGTTGATAGAACGCGCCTACTCCCATTTTCTTTTTATTAGGAGGGTGTGGTAGGATGGACGAACGTTGATAGAACGCGCCTACTCCCCCTTTTCTTTTTTTATCAGAAGCGGTGGGTACGCGAGCGTTGATATAACGCGCCTACTCCCCTTTTCTTTTTATTAGGAGAGTGTGTTAGGTTGGGCTAGCGTTGATAGAACGCGTCTACTCCCCCTTTGGCGTTCCCATAGCATGTTGTGGATTTATCAGCCGATTGGGCGCATTTGGCATTCCCATGGCCTTTTGTGTATTTGTTAGCCGACCAGGCGCCTTTGGCATTCCTGTAGCTTTTTGTAGATTTGTTAGCCGATTGGGTGCCTTTGGCATTCCCATGGCCTTTTATAGATTTGTCAACCGACCAGGCGCCTTTGGCATTCCTGTAGCTTTTTGTTGATTTGTCAGCCGATTGGGTGCCTTTGGCATTCCCGTAGCCTTTTTTAGATTTGTCAGCCCACCGGGCGCCTTTGGCATTCCCGTAGCCTTTTGTAGATTGGTCAGCCCACTGGGCGCCTTTGGCATTCCCATAGCCTTTTGTAGATTCTTCAGCCGACCGGGCGCCTTTGGCATTCCCGTAGCCTTTTGTAGATTT
>JAJJMB010001160.1:3288022-3300555 GCA_023531105.1 Papaver atlanticum | reverse complement strand
CGTAGCCTTTTGTAGATTTGTCAGCCGACCGGGCGCCTTTGGCATTCTGGGCGCCTTTGGCATTCCCGTAGCCTTTTGTAAATTCGTCAGCCAACCGGGCGCCTTTGGCATTCCCGTAGCCTTTTGTAAATTTGTATTTGTTCAAGCGGCTTCTATGGGCCTTTGTTATCATGGTGTCCGAAGCATGCCTACCGGATTTTTTTTTTGTTGTATAGCCGATCATGAGATTCACAACAAGATGATATCATGCTTTATAAGAATCTAGGCGCTTTATAAATGCTATGTTAAATTAATGGAGTGGCGATGCAACTAGGTGAACAGAAAGAAAATATCAATATAGAACTAAGTTGTAGCTTAGGCATAAACATTGTATGATTTAATTAACTACACATGCGAGATATTTGGAAAGACACTATGCTCAAAGAAAGAATTTACTAAACGGTTATCGGGTGGAGTAAAGGATTTGAAAATAAAGTAATTGAGAAAGTCAGCAAGTACATAAGATGTATAGTACTCCCTCTGTTTTTAGAAAAGAGATTTTTTCATTTTTTCATTTTAGCCTAAAAAAATAGCTAAATTGGAAAAATTAAAGTATCTCTGGAAGCAAGTACATAAGATGTATAGTACTCCCTCTGTTTTTAGAAAAGAGATATTTTCATTTTCTTCATTTTAGCCTAATATCTCTTTTCCAGAAATGGAGGGAATATAAACAAAAAAGCGATTTTCACATTCTACGTGCTTTAACTAAGTGCTTCGGGCGCACTTTGATGATAGGTACATATGCAAATTTTACCATACAAGATACGAAATTGATCAAACAGTAGTAACATGCTTCAATAAGTTAACACCATGTACATGTGACTAGGCGGCTGGTATCCCCACTTTTTCGCTTCATGCTTTACTAGCTGTATCTCTATGAAACGTTTAGATGTATTCTGCCCCTAAATGGGTGTCATGTGTTCATACATAATTGCCAAGAGTCTTAGAATATAATTAAACAAATGCGTGTCGTTTACTAAAGCTCTTCCTATTTTTACCAAACATCTGTAACAATAAAAATAGATGAAAGTCAAAGTTAGGGATACCGAGACGTGGTGTTTTTAGAGCAACAGCAGCCACGTCGCCTGTTAGTCTTGCACGCGGCGTCTTAGGAAAGAGCTGGTAGTAGGTGCGCTTATGGCTCTGCCGAGTCACCTCTGAAGTCCAGCTTCTCTTGGATATCATCTCGTGGATCAGTCGGCAACTGAAAGGCACTTTGTTTAGGAAGCGGTGTTGATGAACGCGGCTAGGAGAAACTGCCTTATGAAGACATGACAACCAAGTTAGAAAATTCTTAGCTGAAGCTCTTCCTTGCTCTCATCGTAAATCCACCAGTCTCGTTTCATGGTGTTCGACATTAAGCACATATGACGCGGCCATTTAACTGTTTCCTCTCAGCAGCTCTGTGTTCAGTTCCTCCATATTCATTTCACGACTAGAAGACCCCAAGACTCGTCAAAATCTTCTTAGAACCCTTTGTATTCTCAATTTCATCCATCCGTATTTGTTTCCAGCGGTACTAACTCCATTTCTTCCCTAACTCCACCGTCGAAACGATTTTGTGTAAATCCTTCGTTTATGTAAACCTAGCGAGCAAACCCCATCAGACCTGAGCTTTCCGGCACGAAAGAGATGGTTTAGCTCTCCATAATCGGCGTCTGTTATTCCTTAGTGTTGAAGACGTTTACCACTTAAATCGGCTTGCTTCTCCGCTGATTGATTGAGCGCGTGAAGGGAAGGGGGCGAGAGAGGTGAGCGTAAGCAGTACTGGTGGTATGGTGTAGCTGGAGAGGGAGAGAAGTGGCGCTGATGTAGTTGAGCGATGCTGATGTTGTGAAGCGGCGACTGTTTAGCTCTAGTTTTGTTAGTAAATATGGATGGTCTTGGACGCGGAAATTGCGAAATGAGTATGGTGAGTAAGATAAAACGCGGAGGAAAACACGGGTAATGAGTGAGGACGCGGATAAAAACGAAGGACGCGGATATATAAAGAATGACGAGCAGCTGTTTTAAGTGGAGAAATGAAAGGGACGCGGACAGAAAAGAAATGGTGTGAGAATCGGGCGGTTGGGTTAGAGACGATCCTCCGGGTATGGTCGCCAAATGTTGAAGGGTGATTTTAGTTTTGGTTGTACAAGTCCTAGCCTTAACACAACCAATTCCCAAGAGGAGAGAGAGAGAGAGGAAAAAGGATCCCCTTCTATTATACTATATGTCTTTTTATATAGACTTTTCAAAAGCCCATTCCTTTTATGATATCATGCCACATGTTCTAAACCCCCTTAATTACTACTTATGTCATTCATTCTCTAATACAACCTCCTTCTTTCCTATTAATTCCTCCATTGTCCTTTCCATCTTATGGATACTTTCTTAGTGGACTTGGGTTTTAGTCCCCCATGTTTCATGTTGGGTTTGCCTCCCTTTTGGGGGCACATTAGCCCGGCTAAGGGGTAATATTTTTCATGTATCAACATTGAGTATCAGACATCACCCTCTAAGATTGAAGATCGACAAAGATATTTGGAGAACTTCATCAACAAGGTATGTGAAGACTGAACCATTCTATTTACTCACAAGCTTTACCATTCTATCTTTATGAGATTATGTCGTATGACTTCTAGTAGATTCATTGCAAAAAAGAAATTTTGAGTCAAGCTAGTCTTGTTAAATATCTCGAAATATGATTTAAGCATTGGATGTTCAAAGATCCTTATCAATATTATATTGTTCAATAATTAATTTTGTGGATCATTTGAAAATTGCCCAAGCAACGATTTTATTCATTTGGGAATGTTTCTGTTAGAGCATTGCTTGGTCGAACTCGCAAGCGTTGCTATCTCAAGCTTGTTTGTTAAGATTAGTTGATCAAAACTATAAGTCTTGATTTCTAGTCTACTTATAGCTATGTTTCTGATTAGGATAGAATGTGTATTTGAGCTTTAGACTTCACGGTGTTCATCGATTGAAGACGAAGATCTACTGAGGAGAGCTTGGAGGAACTTCATCAACAAAAGTTATGTGGAGACTAAAAATTATCTATCACTTAGAAGTCTATTCTATTCTATCTCCTAATAAGACTAAGTCGTATAGCTATATAGACTTTTATATTATACACATTTGATATTTGGAGATGAGTTTATCTCGCTTATCTATTTCTCGAAATACGAGTTGAAAGCTTTTTGCTTTAACTACGTTCATCATTATTCTTGACAAGTTTAGTTGGAAACAATTTATTTGTTGGAAACTGATAGACGCATTTATGTGTCTATTTTCATCTCTATTGTATATATTATTAGTACTCATTTTTGTACTTATTATGGTGTTTTATGTCTTTGTAGGTATTTTTAGAGAAATAAGCTCTTGCGACGAAATTGGCTCGTAAAGTGGTGTTTTACACCCCAGGATAGAGTACTAAAGGCACCCCAGAAATGCACCGGAAGCACCCCAGAAATACACCGGAGGAACCCCGAAAAAATGTTGAAAACACCCCAGAAAAAGTGTTAAAGGCACACACCAAAATTACTAAAGGCACCCTAAAAATGGATAAGGGCGCCCCCAAGGAAGCCGAGCTGTTAAAGGCACCCGCATTTTGGATTCAGGGCACTTCACCCTCATCGTTTGAAAAAGAAAATTTTGGTGGGAATTCTGGATTCAAATTTCCAGTTCCTGCGTACTTGATGTTTGGTATTTTGAGGAAAATTCAGTCGGATTTTCATCTTGCTTCGGATATGTACCAGCCTGTTAGATCACAACAGGGGTGGTAAGTGCATTCATTTCAATTAAATCACAGAATCTCATCAAACAGAGGGTGTATTATTCTCGGAATATATTTCTGAGATACTATGGAAGACACTCATTGATTGGAAGATATATTATCCTGGAATGTTATTCTGCATTGACTGAGGGATATTTGACGCGTAAAGAGATAAACAGAACATTTCATGTCACGCAGAGAAAGAAAATAAGAAATTATTCCCGAGAATAATATTTCTTTACTGTGAAGATTTTTAGGAGTAATTGGCGAGATTTAGAGGTGCTTCTGGGTTATAAATAGCTTCTGGGATGTAGAGGAAAGGGGTAGAGAGAATTGGGAGCAGTTGGGAGCAGCACAGAATCGGAAAATCGAAGTTGCAGGAAAAACAATTTTTCTGCTGGTGAAGAAGGTACGAAGAACATAAGACCCTTAAAGACCGTCGTTCTTCAACAGTGCAAGTGACGGTATTCCTTTATCGTTTTCTGTAACAATTGATTTTGTAACAAATATAAGTGTTACAAAACCCGATTTTATTCATTTTTCTCCCATTTCATCATTTGTGAACCATTTTTGAGCATTAATAAAGATGAATTTTGAGCATGTTTCCATGATAATGATGAGCTAATTCTCGCGTAATCAAGGCACGGAGGAAGCTATTTATGCATGAATAATTGGTAACTATTCTATTTTTCTCTAATTTGTATTTTATAATTCACTCAATCACTACTTTGTAGAATTTTAATTGTTTGCATTATTTTTCCTAATTAGTTGTGATTCAATTAGATAGGTTATGCTTTGGTTAGATAATCTATGCTTAAGGGATACAATTAATGTTTGAGAATATGCTTGATAATTTGTGAATTAAGAAAAAGAGATTTTAAAAATAATTAGAGTTTTGGAATTTTTATCATCATTTATTCATGTGTAATAGTGGAATCTAGTGTCTTGGTTATTTTCACTCTAAAAAAAAACAAATTTGGATTTAAATTTTCTCTACTTTTAGTTTAAATAAATCTAAATTCAATTGCTTTCACAAGTCTTACGAACTCATTTTTACCACTATCAAAATATCATCAAAAACTAAATATTAAGTCAAAAGATGATCATGTGGAAATTGCCTTGAAACATCTTACATGATTTGTGTGAGACAATCATTTGATGTCGACTTGGAAAGTTTTGTATTGATCATTCGATCACTTGAAAATTACTTGAAGCTAATAGTTTGGGTGAGACAGCTATTGTCGTCTTCTAAGGATGTTTCAACGATTGAAATGGGAGTTTAGAACAAAAACCTTTGTCAGGATACAACAAAGTATGCGTACCTAGTATGCAAACTGTTTTGGTATAATTCAGGTCCGGGAACCTTGTTTGCATACCTAGTATGCGAACGGTTTTAACTGTTAAGTCCGGGGACTATGTTTGCATACCTAGTATGCGAACGGTTCTACCTGAGTTAGGTCCGGGACGGCTCTTTGTGTACCCGTTTGCAAACAGCTGGACAAGACCAAAGTCCGGAAGCTATAGTTTGCGTTGCAAACTTAGTGGTTAAAGTTCTAAAATTGGTTAAGTATGCTTTCATAGTCATGAACAAATAAATTTATGAATTAAGGAATGCAATCTTTGTAAACCGTGGATTAGCGTTCATGAATTGATTCTTGTATAAGTACTTTGTACGATTACGAATAATTTCGATTTTGATTCAATTTGTTCATATATATTTCTATGAGATAGTGAACAATTGAAAAACTCTATGAAACACAATTATATTCATTTGGTTATCATTCATGATTGATTGATCATCATATTTGATCTAGAGGTGTTAGATGAATGTGGTTAAGAAAAAAGTGTTCATATGGCTAATATCGGTTAACTGTTATTGAGCCAACTCAATATACACGTATAGGTACGGTTACCTATATCTAAATGAAGGTATATTTCATTTGTGTGTAACAAGATAAGACCATCTAACGGTGGAGATTAATTGTTTTATTTCTAAGCTGACTTAGCTTGAATCTTAAATCAGGATTTCATCTAACGGTGAATATTGAATGCTTTGTTACTAAGCTATCTTAGCTTTGATTGAAAGTAAACCCTGATTTGAAAGATTACATAAGGGAGAACTCTAGCAACTGGAAAACCTAATCCCGGCACTTTCCTGTGTCCTAGTTGCGTACTAGAGTCGATTCTCCTTTAACCTAGGTTTTTCCAAAACCATATTAGGTTAACGACTTGAAGACTTCATTTGGGATTGTGAAGCCGGATCCAACTATTTTGTCTGTAGTTGCGTATTCTGATCTTACTTGTTCTATCGTATTGAGTACTATCTTCTCTAAGATTTGCTCGAGATTTATCTCCTATAGGTAAGATATAAAAAGTAATCACAAAGTTCTTCGTCTCAGACTTTGTGGTTCCACGGTAACTTCTTCTACTACATATAATTAAATTATTATGAGGTGATTGATATTTCTAGGCTGCTCTTCGGGAGTATAAGACCGGATTACCAATTGGTTCCTGTTCACCTTGATTTATCAAAAGACGGAACAAAAACTTCGTAGGTATTTCTGTGGGAGACAGATTTATCTATCAGAATAGACTTATCTGTGGGAGACAAATTTGTTTATAAGTCTTCGACTTTGGGTCGTACAAACTCTTAGTTGTGGGTGAGATCAGCAAAAAGAATCAAGTGCGCAGAATCCGGCGTGGTTTTAGAGGCGTAAGGAATGCGACTGTACCTTAATCGGTGTGAGACTTGGTTAGGGCTCAATTACATTCCAGTCCGAAGTTAACTTGTAGTAGGCTAGTGTCATTAGCGCCTTAATACAGTGTGGTGTTCAAATCTGGACTAGGTCCCGGGGTTTTCTGCATTTGCGGTTTCCTCGTTAACAAAATTTCTGGTGTCTGTGTTATTTCTTTTCCGCATTATATTTGTTTATATAATTGAAATATCACAGGTTGTGCGTAGTTCAATAAATTGGTAAATCCGACCTTGTTTGTAGGATATAAATTGATTGACACTTGGGCATCGGTCTTTGGTATCTTCCAAGTATTTCTCACATCAATCAAGCTCATAGATTTCTATCTGTTTGTTTTGTTGATTGATTTGAGAAAAAAAAATATGACTCTTTGATATCTTTCTTGGTTGAGCTCACTTTATAAGCTGGTGCTCTCGGAATAATATTGGAGTTAGTCCATACAGATTGCCGAATGAATTATTGGGTGTGGTTGTTATACCCCCGCTTTTTCAGTTTCAAAATATCAAAGAGAGAAATTCAGAACTTCTGTTATTTTGAATCAAGGTAGGTTAGCGAACCATGTCACAAACCATAGATATATGAGTTTCTGGAATACAGTAAGGTTGGCGAACCAGTTCGCAAACCGTAAGTTCAGAACGGGATAGTTCAAGAACCCGGTTCACGAACCTTGGTGATCTGAGTTTTTTATATTGTTGAAAAGGCTAACGGTTGGCAAACCCAGTTCATGAACTATTGTCATATGAGTTCACGAGCCGCAGTAGGGTTGGCGAACCCGGTTCACGAACTGTTGCGTCCTGACTCGTGAACTGCCTATTCGGTTCACGAACCGCTTCACCAACGATCTCAGTAAACTTTAGCAAATACTCAAAGACTTATTTTTTTAAACATGTTTAGCATTGATATGATTATCATAAAAACCTATGAGACATCATTGATCACTAAAGCACTTGTGTATGTGGATCATGATTAAATTCTTAAATGTATAAATTAACATCAAATGACTTATCAGTTCACAAGGCATATTTGCCAGAACAATCGTTATAAACGATTTCGTAACCGTACCACTGTGTATATTCTTCTATGTACGTTCAAGACAAACTTCTTACATGATTACTTGAACCCTATTTAGAGTTTCATCTAAATATAAAAAGTGTTTGCTTGAATCTCAAGCCCTCACACTATAAAAAGTGTTTACTTGAACCCTATTTCGAAGAAACCCTCAGTCTTGAGCATCTATAATATAAATAGAGATGCTCTTTCGACCGGAAAAATTAAGCCCTCACACTTTGTGTCCTAGTTTATAGCTAGAGTCATCCTCTATTGACCTAGGTTTTCTATGAGAAACATAATTATGTCTATGACTTAAAGACTTCACTTGGGGATTCGTGAATCTAGGTACGACTATCTTCACCTTTATATAATTCGTGTATCCTGATCTTCTTTTTTTGTTATCAAGGTTTTCGTAATCACTTTCAGGCAAGATAGATAGAAATCACAAAGTTTTATTCGTATTAGACTTTGCGATTCCTCAAGATAGATATCTGAAAAGTATTCTTAATTGATTAGTTTAAGATTGTTTTTGATAGGTAGTTAAGAATCCTGGCTTCTCAGCTAAATGAGAGTAAGTGTTCCGGATTTGTGTTGTTTGCTAGCTTTGTCTATTGCAAACAGATTTCCAATCCTTAATCTTTGATTTAAAGGGAAATCAAATAGGCTTATCTGTTAGGGGCAGATTGGTATCAAAAGTATTCTTAGGTTGAAGTAACTCTTAGGTTGTAAAGGACGTCATCTAAGGGAATCAATTGCGTAGACCCTTGCGAGGTAAAAGAGACGTAAAGAGCGCGACTGTAACTAAACCGCTTGGAGGGTGGATTCAGTATCAACTACATTCCAGTCCGAAGTCTGATAGTAGGCTAGTGTCTGTAGAGGATTAATACAGTTTGGTGTTCAAATCTGGACGAGTTCCTGGGGTTTTTCTGCTATTGCAGTTTCCTCGTTAACAAAACTTCTGGCGTCTTGTTTTTTTTCCCTTTCCGTATTATATTGTTTATCTTTATAAAATTTACACAAGTAGATGTATTCAGTCTTAGTATATACGTCCATATTAATTGTTATCGATTACTAGACTCGTTCTTGTAGAATTCGTATCTTGAAAGATATAACAAGTTTCATGCATACTTGGCAGAATTCCGATTGGATTATTTGGATACGACTAGATTGATCTTGGATATTAATTTTTGGGATCGTCCAAGTACTCTTCTCAATAATCAGGTTCATGGACTCCATTGTCTAGACTTTATGATTGAGAAGAGACAGAGATATAAAATCTATATACATTTTGTCAAGGATCATTAAGTTGGTCTACTTGCAAGTGTATTAGTTTTTTTCCATATAGGTTACCGAATGAAAAAGTTGGTGTTGTACTTGGTACCCTCTCCTTTTCAACAACGAATTTGACTCTAATGTTTAGTGGTATGTTTTCCTTCTAAAACTCTACATTGCTACAAAAAATGAGTACAATCTGAAACGTATAACACCACCATCTACCACTATGAAAATCAATCATTTAAAATTAATGGTTGAAATTAAGATTGGCGGATGATGAGTTTAGTACTTTCGATTGTGCACATTTTTAATAGGAAATATGAATAGATCATCAAATATTAGCTTCGATTACATTGTGGTTTAAGCGTCGTAGAAAAATTGACGTAAAAATTTGTGAATAAAATTGTGCATGAACGCTACCTCATCTTTATAAAATAGTTAATAACATAGCATCATAACTTTGTATGATCACTGTTGACACTCAGAATTAACCGATGGATTTGGTCCGGTTCTAGGATCCACTTGAGGGTGTCAGAAAACTCCCAAATTTGTTCGATTTCACATTAATATTATTCGAAAACACTTTTAGGATACGAATATCCGAATATATTACTAACAAGATACGAATTCAGATACCAAAGTATTCGCATCTGAAATATCCATATCTGAAATTATATGTATTTAAACCAAGAAAAGTGTACGTGCATATATCTTTAATTATTAGAAAACATTTATAAGTATTTTCGTCATAATTAGTATTTGTAATATCAATTTTTAGAAAATTACACATATTTTGTGGTTTTCTTGTGTTAGAGTTCTGATATTATAATTGTCGGGTATCGGGTATCTGGGTAAAAAAATATGACACAAATTCAAAGTGAAAGCATATATCATTTCGAATTTAAATCGGATTCAAATATTCTATTATTTTCTGATTCTTATGTGGACAGTGCCCCTAGAATCCAATCAAACCAAAATTCCTAACAAACCGCCGTGAAAAACTACCTAAAAACCGCCCCACCCTGCTAATCCTCAAAAATGCTAATCTTCAACAAGACGGGACCCACAATCGTGTGAGAAAGTTGTTTTTAGGGACGGTTTTTAAGGCGGTTTGTTAAGAATCACTCAATGGGAAAATCTACCTGCTTGCACAAATCTAGAATTATTAGACAAAAGATGTAGAACCATTCTGAACCATTGGGCAAAAGGCTCTGTTAAGTGGTTATCAATTCGATCCGCACGGTTCACCGGCGTCAGATATATGTTTTATCCATAGAGTAAGAGAAGTGGAATGCAGTTATTCAACTTCTGCCTGATACCATAGTAAGTGTATTAAATACGTATTTGTCAATCTTAACTGATGGAAAGTTTGGTGTTCTGACCAGTAACAAAGAATGCAGCGAACTTTGGGTATTAGAGAACTACTATCGCCATGCTAGTTGGAAGAGAAAGTACCGCAGGGATTTTGACAGCACTTAATCGTGAGGTTGAGGGTATATGTATACCAGTAGCTGTGTCATTGACCGGCATCATTTTTATGCTTTGTCTGTGTTCGAAGACCTGCGTCTCCGTACTAACGTACAACAGAAACGATGATACTTACACAGTTACACCATTTCGCCGCCCTTGCCGTCTGATGTGAGGCCTCTAGTACTTGTTTCTTGGATTTCCATTTTGTATTATGAGGCCTTGGAACTGTCCCCTTTAAATTTCCTTGGACTGTCTCAGGAGTAACGTATCTTGGTTCTGACCTAATAGACAATGTTCAGAACCTTCTTTATTCTTTTCAACTCTGAAGCTTGAAAAATGTGTAGCAAGTGGGTAGAATATGAAGACTCTTGTTAGAGCAAGTTGCTGCTGCACAGGGTTGGCTTAGCATAGACGAAGGTTCAAGTGAGTTGATCAAAGAATTTGGAATTGAGCTTAGAGCTTTTAATTGTTGTTGAATCGTGATGAAATTGTTGTCAATGATGATGCTACTGATCTGGTGTCCAATGACATTTACGACCTTAAGACTTATGATTAATCAGGTGGTTTTACTTTTAGCTTATTCAACTCGGTCTCAACAAAAAGTAATGCCAAAAAAATGGTTGTCCAACCGAACCGGAACCACCAGCTCACTAGTAACTATTTCAAGACCTCATGGGCAACTATTTCAGATGGGCTATATAAAGTGTAAGCCGTAGAACCATCAACCATGGTTAGGTTACTCAATGATACCGGAATGATACTACTATTCTTCCAGAAGAGTTATTAGAAGAACCGAATCTCTTAACCAAGCTTTCTTAGGCCAAGCACTACGGTGGAGATTTTAGCTTAGCATTGGATAACTATTATGGCTTATTGCTTAGATATAATGTGCCCAGAAGTTTTCTCTTTGTGAGTGGGTGGAACACATCTATTCTTCCTTCTAGCTAAGAAATATACCATACAGTAAATCAGTATATTTACGGATACTGAGTTTATGTATGGTTTCTGATAAAAACTATTTTGTATTCAGTCCTATGGTTTTCACTTATTTCTATGTCGAATATTCTTCTTTTAACTTTTTTATTTACCAGAATTTATATTTTTCCTGTTATATTTTAAATTTTCTCTCTTAAATATTCTTTATTCCATAACTAATATTCTTTCACTTTGCGAGGAGAAATGTTCCGGATTCCATGCTCTATCTATATATGTATTAAAATCAAACTATAATTATCAGTTGAGGGCAACACATGGTATATAGTTCGAATTTAGACTGAACCAGAATCAAAAGCATGGGGATCGCTTCCAGATGTTTGGAAGTCGTCAGAATTTAGAATCAATTTAAAAAATCGGTTCGATTTAAGACTGTATATTTGGGGAACCCAATGGTGCTAAGGATACATGATTATTTATTTTTTTAATCAGTATACCAAAAAATGCATATTTTAGGTTTTTTTTTTTTTTTTTTTTTTTGTGTGTGTGAGAGTTGGGAATGCATTAAAAGAACTAGCTTGAAAGGGTAGTTTGAGCAGATACAAATGAAGTAGAGCCATCTAATACAAAGGTAGATAAGTTGTTCCTCTTAATATTAAATTTATCTACTATGAGTTATTTGTATGCATAAAGGAGGCTCTGCTGCGCCCAATCAAGAATACAAATATAATGTCTGGTATTTTTAGCTAAGGTGTCAGCTACCTCATTACCGACCCTTTGAACAAAATAAAAACCAAAAAAAAAATTGGGACATAAAGTAGCAATTTTCTTAGTCTCCTCCAAAATACTCTTATTTTGCCGGATGATAGAAGAGGTTTTCCCCTTTATAGCTTCAATAAAATTCATGGAGTCTCTTTCTATGATGAACCTGCTTATTTTCTTTGGCTCACCGTGCTGCATGGAAAATCCATTAAGCTTTTGCTTCTTTGAGAGTTGTTGCTGTTGACTGTCATGCTCTGACTCCTTCTAAAGTTCTTGCAACATCTTTTAAAAGCAAAGAAAATCCAAAGTTACTATATATCTTTTGAGATCCAAGATGTATCAGTGTTGATTTTTTTAGATAATTGTCGGTGTTTTGGAAGGCTCCGGAAAGTTATGGAACATACTAGAAATCCTTTGCTTAGAGAAACACAAGGTTTCTTAGTTTATGTTGATTTCCATATTTAGATAGGTTACCTAAATAACATTAGGTTTCC